>VZTI01005534.1:1070174-1126846 GCA_013397865.1 Struthidea cinerea
GGTCCGTGCCCGGGAGCCGCCGCCGCGGGAGCCGCCGCAGGAGCCGCCAGGTAACGGGCGGGGTTCCGCTCTCGGTGCCCGGCTGGGCGCGCAGCCTTGCCGCGGACAGCGGTGCCGCTCCGGCTCGGCACCCCCCGCCCTGCCGCTGCCCCGGGACGCTCGGGGATGCCGACGGGGGGCACCACGGGGGGGCGGCTCGTCTACCCCGCCGCTGCGCTGTTCCCTCGGGGGAGGGGAGGATGTGCGGGAGGGCCGTGACTCCCCAGGGTGCTGGGCGTGCAAGTTTGTGGGGCTGAGAAGCCAGCCCGCCCGCCAGTACCGCCGGCACGGGAGCTGGGGGAGGGAGCCCCGGCTGCCAGAACCAGCTGAACTCGCCCCGCTGGTAACACCTCTCCGGGGTCGGGCCCCGGGAGCGTCTCCGGGAGCCTCAGAGCCTGGCCTCGGTATTTCTGCATTCTGTTGCCTCCGCCCCGGCACCTCTCCCTCCGGCATCCCTCTTACCGTACAGGCAAGCGGAGGAGCCGGGGCGCCCGGAGGCTGTGCCCAGAGCGCCCTGCACTGCGCCTGTCGCGTGTTGGGGTGTGCCACCACCCCTGAAGTTCGGATGAGGAAGGTGGGGCAGTTACCCGTGGTTTTGACTTCAGCCGGGGCTGGTAGGAATTTTCTCTTTCACGCTTTGCTGGTCTTCCGTCCCGCTACCCTGGGTTAGTGCCCGCTCTTTAACACAGATTTATAGCTGCGGCAACATGTTAGCGAGGTACCACATGGGGGTTTTGTAAGCTCAACCGGCCACTTCAAGTTTTATCGTAACTTTTGTGTTTAAAGGTTACAGTGAGCGAGTAAATAGCATTTTCAGATGTGTTGTACTTGGGTGGTTTTCTGTGAAGTCTGTTTGATATTCGTATTTTTTTTCTCTCTCTAGCACTTCTTTCAGCAATTAGTAAGCTCGGCCTGATTACTGCTTATATATCTACAATAAGAGCAAATTTGGACACAGTTAAAAGACTCCAGGCACATAATTCACTGAATAGCCAGTGGCTACCAAAGCTGGTTGGGCAGAAGTGTGCTGGCGATGGTTGTGTGTTTGGCAGGATATATGCAAATTGTGACCGTGGGCTCCCTTTGGACTTTTGCTAGTGGGTAAAAAATGTGTGGAGTTGTTAAAGAGTTGTCTTAATTCAACAGGAGCTATGCAAGTGTTTGATGGATTCTAGCAGTGAAATGCTTATTTTGATCCTCACTGTTTTCCTAAGGAGCAGTAGTTGCTCTCTCAGAAAGTATAGAAACTGAGAGCAAACGATAGGGATGTCGTTCGGAGAAATAGATGCGTTCTGTATTTTTTTTATAATTTGGGGGGAACCTTTCAAATTCGCCTGTGTAGCATAATGTACAGATGCGCTTCTTTATTAGCTGCTTTCACTGAAGTATTTCTATAGTATGTCAAAATGATTCTAGTGTTTGACCCTCCTTGGAAGGCAGTTGATGTTTCTGTATTTGTTGTGGCCGAGGTACAGCTTTTGTTGGCGTAAGCTGAAATACCATGTGATACAGTTGCCACGAATTCAAGTGTAGCGGGGTGAGGAGAAAGGAAGAGCAGTAACTTCTCTGAGATGTTGCAGGCTGCCAGCGAAACCCACACAAAATTTCTAGCGTTTCTGCAAGGCAGACCTGTGCCGCGAATTGCTCGGCTGCCCGCCTTGTGCGTTTAACCCCGTGAGATCTGCAGGTGAACGGGCAGGACTCCTCGGGAAAGGGGCAGATGTCAGCCCGCAGGGGAACGGGAACGCGGGGGGAGCCGGGGATCAGCGGCACCCTGGGCAGCCGCGGCTTCCCGGGCTGCGGCCGGGGCCGGGGCTGGGCCGGCTTCAAGGGGAGGGCTCGGGTGGGTGATGCTGGTGTTTTCCACGAGAGGGCTTTCTCGCTGTGCGGTGTCAGCGGCTCCTCGGCAGAGCCCTCGGGGCGCCGGCAGCCCCTCCGCTCGCTCCTCCATACGGAGGAGCAGAACGGGCTTGGGGGTGGTTTGCGCTCACAGGGTGTTCCAGATTTCCTTTGTAAATTATGGGGAAATCCCTTTATTACCCCTGAGGTGTAAGGATAAGACATCCTGGGAAGAACACCAGTCTTCAGTTTCCAGGCTCCCTTAAAACTCAGAACGGATCCCAACAACTTAATTTCCCCACAGTGGAAATCGAGAAGAGGCTAAGTGTGTTTCTCACAAAAGAGGAGAGGGGTCAGAGTGTTTGCATCCTCGTCGCAGATATGGCAACGAAGTACTCTATCCTGGCGTGATCTCATTTTTGGCTGCTTTAACATGTATTATCCTTCTCAGGGTGGGGCTAGGCGAAAGGGAAACAGGAATCATTGTGAGAGTACGAAAATGCTGAGCTATCTGTAAGTCCTTTGCCAAGTTGTCTGTGTGTTAATTCAAATAATTTCACACGCACAGCGTTGCAGGTCTGTTTTAAAAGGCAGAAACTGTGTCTGTAACTAGTAATAATATTGCAGTTCATAAAACATGAGAAACATCTGTTACTGTGACTTCAATTTGTTTCTCTCTCCTTGGAATAACCGAGTTGACAGCTCAGTCAGGTTTAATGTCCTGTGCTAAACCTTTGGTCGTGTGTCCCACGGCTAATTGCGACTCACAGAATCAATAAACCCAGCTCCCGCTTCGCTGCAGCGACTCAGCGGGGGAGTGGGAAGGGCTTCAAATCACAACAGCAGACACTGGGGGACAAATTTGGGTTTCTGCAAACCTGGGCCTATCATGTGCCCTTGCCGCTTTCAGTGCGGCGGAGCTGGCTGGGGTCTCAGCGTTAGGGCTGAGTAAGTGAGGGAGAGGGTCTGCACTGCTGCAGGGGCTGTATTTTCCCCCATAGCACCTTTTGTCTCGCCGTAATCTATCCCAGGTTGAATACTGTAGGCAGTTGAAGCAGAGCCATCTCACGCTTTGATGTGTGTTTATTGGCTTTAGCAACTCATTCCGGTGCCTTTTTTTTTTTTTTTTAGGTTGGGTTGCTCTCTTCCCACCTCCCCCNAAAGAATTAGAGCAGAGGCAAAATGTGAATGAAGTGACTTTGTATTTTTTGTGAATGGGTTTTCTTGCATTGCCCCTGCCTTCCTTGCTGCCTTCTGTAAGATCCTTTCATAATTAAAATATTATGACTACACTTATGGTAGCCCTTCACTTGTGGCAATGATCCTAATTTGACGTCAATGAAAAAATACTAGTTTCTGGCATAAGGGCAGATGACATTTCATCAGCTAGGGCATGCCCATTTTTTTTTTTTAAACCACAGTGCTAAGACCATATGGACAGATAATGAGTTTAAGCTGATAAACAGCTTACAGATTTGCCCAACTAAAGGACTTTCTTCCTAGAAAACACATTTTCCTTTAAAATAAATAATGAAGTTCCTGTGTTTTTATTTAATTATCTTGGGTCCTGTCTGTTCTCACCAGGCTGCAGGAAAACAGGCACAACTGCTCTGGGGACAGAAGCTACTGGATTTATGGGGCTATAGGTCTTAGAGGAGGAAGGACTTGAAAAGAAATGTTCAGATGCTACAAAATTGAGGCCTAAGGGGCCTGAGGTATCTAACAAAGCAGATGGTGGTCCAGGTTGTATTTAGAGAGTTTCATGAGGTAGTGCATAGTTCTTGACATCTTGAAGATGAGTCATTGCATGAGGTGGTAGTAGGTCCAAGGTCTGTTTGGGAGTTATAATTAAAACAGATGGATATCTATACTCCTTGCTAATCCTGTGAGGCTGCTGAGGCTGTCCTTGTCTGGGAATACTGTTGCAAGACAATCCCTGCTTTTACTTTTTCAAGAATTTTTGACTAATTTCAGTATGACTTGTTTGTTTGTTTAATTGAAACTGACTTCTCAATAAAATGGATCAATTTTTCTTGGTTTTTTGGAGGGCAAAAACCCCCAACAATAGTACAGTGAGAGTTGAAAAGTAACTTGTTTTGGGATGGGATAGTCTTTTATCATTGTAGTCACTTTAAAATAATGATTCAAAACCAAGTAGTGTATTTGCGTGAGAGGGTGAAGCCTGTGTATTTCTCCCTCAAGATGCATAAAAATGAGCTGTTTCAGATCTGAAAGTGCTCATTCCCTTTTAAGCTATTTCTTATATGTTCTCTTTTTTTCTTCCTTTTTTCTTTTTCCCCTGGAAATAATTATTAATTTTAATTGGAACTGGCAAATGAAGGAAGAAAATGGTTGCACAGAAAAATCAGTACAGACAACTCCATTCTTTTTCATGCTGCTTATTTGTCCTAAAATTTTAATATTTTGTGTTGTCCCTTCCCTTCATACCATCCGCTTCTCGGCACTGGGAAGATGATTGGACTTTAATTGTGTTTCATATGAGGATGCATTCCTCATGGATGGCTAGAGCTTAGCTTTCTGATGGTTACTGCTGCCTCACTGGTAACTGATATGGCAGCCAGGTCGCATTTGGTCCTACCTTAGCTCATGACTGCACAGTTCAGCAGTCCTCGAGTGTCCATTCCTTCCCTTACACCTACATTTCTTATTTTCTTTTCACTTTTCTTTCAGTCATAAGCTTCCAGACCGGTGAATGGGTTATCCCATCCCATAGTTTCATGGGATGTGGGTGAATTCATTGCCCACCAAACAGTGGATGGGTCTCCTCCCCACCCGAGCTCTTGTCTTGGAGCATTTAACAGCTGCTTTGATATTTATCATTTGTGCATTGGTGAAGATCTATCATGGGCTAATTTCGTATGAATTGTCTGAGACTGAAAGAAGTGGCTATAGGAAGGCAGTGCATTGATCTTTTTCTGTTAACCACACCATCTGCTAAACCAGTTTGTCAGCATGTTTTTATTTATTTTTGCACAGAAAAAATTTAAAGAAACAAACTATGATAAAGATGTTTTGCTCTTACAATGGGATTTGCTTCTGCATCTCTGCCACCTTCTGTTCTCTACCAATGGGCTGTCCTTCACTGGTCTTCCTCAGAGCTAGAGGCAGAGTGGCTCACCATCCTGGTGAGTTGCACATGTGTGGGGTGTTTTGGATGTGAATTGCCTCTGCAGGTGTGTTGATACAGGAAGCTCTGGATGACCATGTGCCTAATGTGAATGCTGCTTTTCTGGTGGACTGATATGAAGCAAATATTGCATGACAATTGAGAGTAGTCGTGTGGAGTCAATTTTATCCTCACCAAGTTAATTTCAAAGGAAACCATAACCAGGATGTTGTCATTGTCCTCAGAGATGCTGGAAGTGGGGTTTTGACTGTCACAGGTTTTTAGTAAGGATCTTGTTTCAGCGCAGGATCCTTCCTGGCTGTGTAGCCCTTCCAACAGGGACTCCAATTACTGATAAGTCTCTGAGAGTTCTTGTGCTTTGGGCTCTTTTTTTTTTTTTCTATAAGGATCTTCCCTTTGCTATGTGTTTACTAAATAAACCTGGTCTAAAATGGAAGTTTCCTGCTTCTTGAGAAATAAATTAAAAATCACTGTAGAAGAGTCAATTTTTAAACCCAAATGGAGTTCAGCTCCTTTAGACCAGTCTATCACTTCAGGCAGAAACAGAGGATGCTTTTGATCAAATAAATAATGCTGAAACTGAATCTCATCCATGTGCTTGATATGCTTGGTTATCAAAGGGCTGCGTTATTATGTGAATTAGGGCTTAGGTCTGAGTTTGTTTAGTAGCTCAGTACTTCTGATCAACTGTGTTTAGTGCATCTCTATTCCTGCCTTTCTGTTGCCCTCATTTAGCTGGTGCATGGCCATGTTAGAGAAGGACTTCCTTAGGTCATTTCTGGTGCTTAGTGTGATCTGGAGTTTGTCCTGATAAGTCTTCTGGCAGCAGTATAACCAGTACCCTCTTTACCCCTGTTTCTGTGGTGTTACCGTCAGGAAAAAACCTTATAGTGGTTGTTGGTTCTGAGGAAGTGGAACTAAACCAAACTGCTAATGTGAAAAGTCATGTAGTAGAGCAGAGATAATAACAGCTCTTACATTTTTTCAGACTTCTCACTCGAGCTGTAAACAGCTTTAAATACATCCTACACCGTCCCAGATGTCTGGAAAGCCCACAAGACAGATGAGTGGAATGGGGCATGGGGCCGTATGGTGACTTGCTGGCTGTGGGTCAGTGGCACAGGAGCTTAGAGGCCCCGGCTGCAGGTCGGGTTACGTACATAGTGCCTGATTACTGCACTGACTGTCTCCGCAGCTCTGTGCTGCTCCTAAGGCTCAACACTGAAATTGTAATGCTAGCAGCTTTCTTTTCATGGCCCAATGCCCAGTTTGAAGAAGGGTGATTTTGGTCACGTTGCTAGACATACGTATTTATGGCCCTGTTTCATCTGTTGAATTTAATCTGTTGGGTTATTTTTAACATTATTATGGAAACAGTTACTATATTTACTCCTTACAGAAAGCTCAGTGTATGACAGTCTATGAGGAGAGAGTTCTAGAGTAATAAATATTGCACTAAATTATGGCGTCTACACTTCTTCAGGAAAAATGGTCTAAAGGAACTGACTGGCAGTTTGCCTGTTCCTAGGACATGGACCTCACAGGGCACCGAACTGGAGCACTCTATGCCGGGAAAGCAATGATAGCGTTTGTTCTTGGCTCACTTGATGGCACATCTCATTTTCTTGGGGAGTGAAAATAAACCAGATCTTCTTGTACAGAGGGAGCTTGTGCCTATACTGGGCTGCTTTCTCAGACCTGCTGAGAACTCGTTTCCCATGGCAGTCTTTGGGACCTGTGGGCACCTTTCAGTTGAAGTCCTCAAAACCTGTTGCCAGCGTAAATGATATAGTGGGATTCCCACTGAATGGAATCAGTGGATTTTAGAATGACAGTCTGTCACTGTTGTTGATGTGCTTATTTCTTTAGTCATTTGAAACCAGAATGTGTTTTAATGTCAGTCTTGCTGATAAAAATTGATGGAACTTAATGGTGATAATAATGTGGTGGGTACACCATGGACATGTATGAGAAATAGTGGCAAATAAAGGATTGAATGTCTTGGAATGTTATTGAGAGGGGTGAACTTTGGAGAGGATGTATTTTTGAACTGGTGACTGCCCTTTGTTCCTGTTAGTGTCAGAGGGGATTCTCAAAGCTGCTTAGGATGAGGTGCTTATTTTGTGTTCATCAACAGAACTTATCCTTCCGATGGGAATATGGCATGTAACAGGGATCTTCTAGAGTTACGCCAAGCTGTTTTTCAGAATAAGAGACAGGCAAAACTGAGAGATAATTCTGGAAGTGCTTGAGGCACAGTGCTGGAAGCACCAAAAGATCTCTTTCTTTGGCAGCCTGAGAATTGAGAGTGTAATACCTTGCTGATGTGATGAATCACTCTGGGTTCATAGGATTGAAAAAAACCTGCAAAACTGATAAGGATTTCATCTTACAGTGATGCTTTGTTAATTAAGAACTGTTTATCTTCTTTTAAATGTTAAGGGAAACATCAGTCAGGAACAGCAGTCTGATGTGATTAAGAAAGAAAAAACAGAAAAGACACAAAACAAAAGAAAAAAAACTACTTAATCCAGCCAGTCTCTGGGAAGCCTTATTCTATCTCCTCACTGTGCTGAAAGGAGCAGAAGGTTTCAGGCTTCACATTTTGTGTGTTCATATTTTGATGCTGCAGTGGAGAAGGCTTGGCAGGAGACGAGTCAGAGTTAGTTTAAAAACATTAATTTTCTTTGTTAATGCTGCAGCAGATAGTTCCAAGTTTCAGTTTGCAGTGGATTTCTTACAGTATTTCTGTAATGTGATGCTCTTTGGGAAGTGCTTCGAAGCTCTGCACTAGCCTTGGGGAGCAGAGGGCACTGGGAGGGGTGTTGGATTCTCACTCCCAAATGCTCTCACTGATTTTACAGCTCAGAGCTGAGGTGGGCGAATGCCAGCATCACTAACATCAGCCTGCTGTAGACACTCCTTAGCTCTGGGAAAGTTGCATTGCTTTTCTGAGCATCTGTTTCACCAGCTGTGAAAGTGGAGGCAGTACCCTCAGCATGTGGGTATGATGAACATTCTTGTTAGCTAATCTTGCTGAAGTGCATTGGAACTGTGAAGCGTTGTGGGTTGCTGTTGGAAAGTGTGAAGGTTTAAAATGGTGTAAGTCATGAGCTTGCATCTTTGTTAGGGAAGAGAAGTATCAACGAGGAGACCTTTGGCAACAGGCACAAAGGGTTTGTGGGAAAGAGGGGAAATTTGCCTATAATGGAGGGACCTGAGTGAGAATTATGCCTCATTCTAACCCTTTACACAAAATCTAAATGGATTTACTTGGAGCTTTGTAAAGCACCTGTCCAGGACTGGATTTTTCCCTAATACCAATTGCATTTCCTTTTGCTGTTTTTCCACCCTCCCCCCTCCCCCCCCATCCACACACTTGCTTTTTATGATCAAAGCTCCATTCTTTAAAGATATGCCAATGCCTTGTAATAATGCTGAGAAGATCCTCTAGGGACAACAGTTCTGATTAGACACCGAAGAATTCTTTAATTCCCTTCATACTTATTACTGTTAGGAACATTGTGTTGATAAAAGGTGTGGCTTTTTTTCCCTTCCTCTTACTACTTTTTCTTTGGCTCCCCTCCTCCCCAGACACTGCACTTATTCTTTAAGCCTTCACTTTGTCTTGTCTTATACAAACTTGGTTCCTTGGTTCTTGCTTTCAATTCATTCTTTTATCTTCTGCAGCGCTCAGTGAATGCTTAAAAATAATAAATATTAATAATAGGGCTCTTTGAACCAGCAGGTTCTTTGCAGCTTAAACTCACCTTTTCCTGCTGCTTATCCCCTATTAGAAGTTGCTATAATCTGCAGATTGTAGCTGTAATAAGTTCTGAAGCAGTGGCTGAGTTTGTGACAAGCGTAGGATTATAGCTCCAGGTGGGGAAGTGGCAGCAGGAACAGAGAACCTCAAAGGCACAAATATGTTGTTCCAGTTGAAATGTTCTTAGCAATAAAGGAAGAGAAGCCAACAAAATTTAGTGTGGGAATAGAGCTATTTGTCTAGGTTTCCATGGAGTGTCAGCGACCTATATAGGGTAATCCTGTACTGCACATAAAAAAATGCTGTGTTTAGAAGTATAAACACATTCTTTCTGGGGAACACAGTTTAAGAAGACTGTACTTTTGGAGATTCTTTCAAGCCACTCCATAGGAAGTGTCTTAAATCAGCAAGACAAACTATGACATACGTCTGGGCTATTACTGTGTTTTCTTTGAATTCCTTGTGGAGACAGGTTTACCTCTCCTCAGAGCTACAGAAGAAAAGGATGCTGTCTGCCCCGTGCATAAAATTGACCACAAAATGTACAGCCCAGGCTCCAACGCTTTTGCCACACACATGCACATGCTCTTTTGGACATCAGCAACATTTTTACTGTCCCAGACTAAGGAATGAATAAAGTAAACATGAACGGAGAGTGTGAGGTTTTCCCACCATACCTCCTTTCCTCTATTTAAAAACACGAGCTACTGGAGTAGGAGAAAAAGACAGAATCCTGAGTCGTCAGGGCAAATTTTATGAAACCTTATTTGTTTCTTCTATGCCACGTTGCACTGGCCCTACTTAGGGGAGACAAGCTGTTCCTAAGCAGAACCGCTGTTGGATGGGCTGCTTCCAGGCTTATGTCTTCAGCAGAAACCACACTGCTTACTACTTGAGGCTAGGACTGGCTGGGAGTCTTCAAGGAAACAATCTGCCTGCAGAAAATGCTGATTTATTGAAACTATTACTGCTTTGTGGGAAAGGGTTGGTCTCCACTCGGTTCTGCTTGGGTGAATTTCTTGCATATAGGATAGAATTTCTTAGTCAAAGCAGCTAGGAGCCAAGTGGCTTGGGTTTTTCACCTAGGCTGTCACGAATCCAAAACAGGGTCCTGAAAGCAGGTTTCCTACATGCCAGAAATGCCTGCCCTAACCGCAGAACAGATGTTCTAGAGCACATGGGTTTATGTATGGAGGATTCCAAGGTGTATTCCAAACTTTTGTCCCTATGCGAAATAAAAAAATATTTCAAGTCTCAAAAAAATATGGTTCCCTCCAAAAACTGAGTTCCCATCCAGGTGTCCCTTTGCCTTCTTCAGTGGCCTTACTGTCTTTCCTCACTGGTTCTGCAGGTCTGTGTCTCCCCTGGATCTGCTCTTATGGAGTGGAGTAAAGAATCTCTGAAGACCTTGGCAAAGCAATCAGCTTGTCGGTGACAGGAGGAGAAGGACTGACCCTGAAGCACTGCTGGTGTATGTTGTCAGGGTCAAGGCTGTACAAGGCTATACAGCTCCTAAACCACTGCTTCCTCTGAGGAATATTATTAGAAAATCACCTCAAGCAGCCAAGGAAAATATAGCTGAACACTGCTGATATGTTTGTGCCTGGGCCATTGTTGTTGGGCCGGGTTGGAAAAATAATGCTTAGGGCAAGAGAGGAGCTGCTTGGAACAGGATGAAACACTCTTGTGCTGGTCTGATTGCAGCGAGCTCAGCAAAGGCAAGGCTAACACATGGTTTCAGTAACAGGCCTCTTTCTTCCAACTTCTTCTTTCCTCGTATTTTATGGAGAGGAGAAGAAAGCCATCCTGTCTTGATCCTTTCTTAATTCTCCTTGGAGAGTAAGGAGATAACAAGAAGAAAGTCAAGAGGGGATCTCAGCTAAGCTGGGTGTGTGCTTAGCGAGGGCGTTTGTTCTCTGTGGTTGTGCTGTGCACCACCAAAGACCCTGAATCTGGTTATTCCAGTGCAGCTCAGCTCCCTGAACTCCCTGAATGGTGTGCTCTGTGCTGCTTGGGTGCCAAGGGGAGCTTTTGGGGGATCCCTCTGTCTTAAAAGGTGGGATTGCAAAATTGAGGTGTGCACTCCAGTACTGATTATATGGGGGGGCCACTCTGCCTTTACTTTGTATTTTGTTCTTGCTGTTTTTAGAAAAGGGGGGGGGAAAAGGCTGAGGGTTGAAGCTTCATCATTGCACAGACAAAGACAAAACACTCCTCTTAAAGGCAAAAAATTCCAAGCCCTTGCTGTGTATTTGAGGTTTAAATAATGGGAGTTTCCTGTTTCAGAGAAGCCAAATTCATCCTCAGATGGCCTCCACTAACCTGTTTTAAGAAGACTTGTGTTCATCTTGTGGTAGAAGAGGAGTCTGAGCTTGCCCCTTTTGTTTCACCCCTCCTTTTCCTTCAAGTGAAATTAGGGGGCATAAGGTGTGTTTACAGCGTACAGAAGCAGGAGTGGAAGGCCTGGCCTAGTGGAAATCAGAACCAGGGTTACCATACAGCTTTTTTGGATGCAGTGTAGCATTTAGATCCACAACAATCAGCTCTGGAAATAACATAATGTCAAAGCAGTCCTGGATGTGAGACGAGCTCCACTGTGTCTGTCTGTCTGCAGAGAGGCAGACCCCAGAGACAGAGTATTTAAAATAAAAACACCATAAGCCTTGCTTTTATGTTGGTTGTTTTGGTTGGTGTTTTTTTTTTTTTGTAATAAACAGGCAATACTTATCTTAAAATATAAGATGACAATAATATATTAATATGTTTTCACAAAAGATTGATCTAAGAAAAGAAAATATTTCTCTTAAATTAATCAAGTCTAAGACCTCTAAGACTGAAATGACAGCAGATTTCTAGTCTTGCTTCTTATGGTTGCAGTCATCAAAGGAACCTCTAGGAGGCTGATTGCTAAGGTTCCATAGGTCCCCAGGAAGATAAAGGTAAGCTGCTACCTTTCTTCAGAGCCTTCGACTGTGCTCTCAATGATAGCTGTAATTTGGGAGTTATATGAGGCCTTTTTAACACCTCCACCTTTTCCCCTAGAAAGTCAATTTGCGTCTTCTAGTCTGAAAATAATTCCAGCAAGCTGAGGTCTTAGATATATGATTGAGCTACACTGTAAATTTGTCCTGTTGAAATAAAGCCAGGCTGCACTAGGATAGTGTTGCAAAGGGTTTGCCATAACCCCGAGCAGGGCTGCATGCTCCAGCTGTTCCCTGAGACTGGCTTGCAAAATCCTTTTTGTGGCTGGAGCTGTATTCTTGTTGACTTCAATGTCACCGTCCAGGACTCATCATTCAAAGCTGAAGGAGCCCAAGAGAAGCCATGCAGTGGATCTGTTTCCCTTAACATCCTACAGGATTACACCTGTAGACTGTCCTTTAACAAGAAGCTACAATCTTCAGCTGTAATCCTTGATTCTTTATGGACTGCAACAGCATGGAGTGGGACCAAATACTGATTTTTTAAAATGGAATATGATTGAATGTAAGGCTGCCTGAGTTTGGCTGTCTTGTAGCTTCGTAGGTAACTCTTCACGGACAAGATTTGTTCCTTCCTGTTCCTTTTCTGTTTTACTGTCCCTGAGCTTTTTCCCTTGTGATGAATTCTGCCTAAGTAAAGCAAGGATTTGTCCAGACACACAATTATCTAGCAAGGAGGTGGTGAAACAGATGCAGTTGTTGGAACTGATGATAAGGTAATTTTCTCACCCTTCCCATAACTGCAAATGCGTTTGAAAGAGGATTCGCAGTGCTGGTGGCACTTGCTGTGGTGTGTACACCCAGAGATAGAAATCGAAGACTGACTGGTGGACAATAAACAGTGCACTGTGCCTGAAGAAACAGATTGAGCAGGCATCTGAACTACCCCTGGACTGGCCCACCAGAATGAGTCAGTTGCTCAGAATTTTTCTGGCAGATGCAGCCTCTCTGCTTCCTGTCACAGTAATTATCTACCACTTGTTTATCGAGTGTCTGTGTGGTCCACATTATCTGAACATCTCACAGTTGCAAATGGATTATATCTTTGTAGCACCTTTTTGAGGCAGAGAATTCCCGTTTTACTGATGTAAGTGAAAGCTAAATGACTTGCTGAGGGTGTCATGGGAAATTTGTAACACACTAGAAAATAAGAGAATAGCACCTGGCCAAATTTTGCTCCTAGGAAAGATAGCTCAGGTTTAAAAAATGGGGAGGGAGTATTTCCTGTAGCATAAGAAGATTTTTCCCAGCTAAATAAATGACTTGCTTTGCTGTGCTCTTGGAGCCAAATGTCCCAAGTAACTCAATGATATGTTGCTAAGGCCTTTTCTTCTTTTGTCTGTGTTAATTGTGCATTTACTAAATTTGGATAGAACACCTTTTTCTCTGTAAATGAAGCTCTATTTGTGAGGTGTTTGGAGTTTTTTGCAGGGAGAGGTTGGGGCAAGGCTTGGTTGATAACTTTTTTCTCATAGAAAATAAAAATCTTCTGAAGATTTGGAAGGAATGGGGCTGGGGGCGGGGAATTTTTACCTCAGCCAAAATAGTCAGTATTTCATGGTTTGGGATATGCATTAGAATGTGGGAGACTACAGGTGGTGGCCCTGAGATCTGAACCCTCTTTTCCACATAGTACTGCAGTGCATTCACTGCTACTCTTTGTTTCTTTTGGATGTCAGCTTCTTACCAGTTAAATTTCCTTAGAAGTGTGCACAGGTTCATAACAAGCATTTTCCTTTGAGCAGACTGTTTTTTTCAGATTGTTTTCCCCCAAAAATAGTGTTTGGGAAGAGCATATAATCAGGCCTAATAGCCCTTAACAAGTTAGTGACTCCTTGAGTCCTACCCTTTAGTGGTATCTGAGGAGTGATGTGGTCCTGAAGCATTTGCCTGTTTTCACTGCAACAAACCTAATCAAAGCCACAAAGCGAGATGGCCTCTTTCTCTGCCCTGAGGCTCTCCCGGGTGCTTCCTTGAGAAAGCAATTTGCTTTGGAGTTATTAAAACAGCACATGCTGTAAAAAAAAAAATAAAGCAACTTCCCAGGCACAGGTGTGGAGCTGCCGAGTATTAATGCCAATTGTGCAGTTCAAAATCACAGCTTTGTTCTCGAGGTTGTAATAGCGTTAAAAAATTCAGCCTTGATCTTGATGAGAGCTCAAGTCCCTGAGCTTGTGTGGAATCAGGGTCAAGGTTTTTAATTTGTTCGTTCTTCAGAGATGCTGAGCACCTTCTGTGGCAGCTGAAATTAGTAGGAGCAGTGTGCGCTCAGCATTTTGGAAGGAAAACAGCGTGTGCGTGTGTTGTGAGCTGTGATGTACAGAAGCCAGAATCTCTAGGGGTTTACAGTATCTAATAAGATGCCCCCTACAGTTGTTTCTTAATTAAGCCCCAGACACCTTACATGGCTTCTCTTGAACTTCAGGACTCTGCTTTTCTCGAGCATATTTGAGGCTTCTAGCCTGGCAACTCCTTGGAGCTTTCTATTAAGGTATTAAGGAGAGGAAAACCAGTCGGTTGCCTCAAGCTGAGGAGGAAATGCTAGACTTGAAGGATTATCTCAGTGCAATGAATTTTAAAGACTTTTTGCTATACATGTGTGGAAAGCTATCAAAATGCTAATGGTTCTGCTGTCTTTTTTAACCCTTTCAACATATAGAGCTGATGGGGGGGGGGGGGAAGTGAGATTGATGCTATTCAACTGTAACAGGACAGTTTAGTCAGAAATTAAGTTTCAAGTAGCTTTTCATCTGTTAGCCACTTCTCCCAGTGATAAGGAAGACTGATGCACCCATAATTTGGACAGGCCAATTCTGTATGCCCAGTTGAGCCCATCTGAAGGTGTGGCGTAGGCCAGGTACTCCCTGCAACCAGCATCCTACAGGAAAGGCTAGCACAGGGCTGAAGAGCTCCCTTTGGTGCCCTCCCCCTCCTCCATAAAAAAAGTGAAGTTGGAACCAGGTTGCTGTGGCTGGATGATTCCTGCAGCCCCTTCTTGGAGTGATTCAGGTAGCAGCGTGGCGTCTTGGTGCTTCCCCACCCACTCTGTGGGGCGTGCCCCCTGCCCTCAGTGTGAAGGGTGCCTCTGCTGTGGGGGGAGGTCTGTGTGGCTGCCAGCATGTGGGGAGCTCTGTCCCTGCCAGAGCAGCTCATCCAGCCATGTACATACCTGAGGGCCCTGGGCCGGGGTGGACCATCCTCCCTGCACAGATTGAACATGAGTGTCCTACAGTAGCAGTTTTTTTAGAACCAAAGAGATTCTGGTTCTCCTGGGTGCCTTGCCTCACCATCCTAAGCACGGGAAGGCACGGGCTCTGGGTGGACACACAGGTCAGAGCACTGGGAATGTTTTCCCCGTGGCTGCTGTGAGCAGGGCAGCCAGGCTTGTAAAAGATGCCGAGCAGGTTCTGTGTTTGCAGTAGCTCTGCGCTGCTGTGGCTGCTCTGCTGTTGCTGCCCAAAGTGGCTGGGCTGGTTAAGTCTGTGCAGGAGGCAACCAGGCGTATTCCTCTGGGGATACTGTCTGTATCTGTGAGGAACTGCTGTTCCATTTATTTAGGTTTCTGGCTGAAGTTTTTGACGTGTTAGGAATATCTCACTTGACCCTACAGAGATTCTGTTAATGTTCTGCTTTGGAACCAGGTAAATACTTGGCTAGCCAATGATATAAATAACTGAAATTGTGTATTATTAGACCCATAAGGCTCAGTCATTCCTTTAGCTGTCTGTGAAATATGTTAGAGCAATGGGTCTGTCTGTGCTTATCTTTTTAATCAGGAGTAGCCAGGCAATTTTAGCCCTCAGGAGAGCCCAAATCACTGAGCTGCAGGGTTATCTTGGCCATTAAGCTTATGGCTTTCAGGTTTCAGTGAACCTGTAATGTTATTTAGTTATTATTTTTAAGGCATATTTACTGTTAAATATGAGCTGCCATCTTATTTCACATCTTCAAAGTGTCAGTCATTTCCATTTTGCAGCTGAAGTGTACGGTTGCCCACAGGTATCACCTGGGGGCAGGAGCAAGGGCAGGCAGTATGGAAAGGATTGCTGCAGGGATTTGTTTGGGATTGGGACTAAGGAGATACTGGATGGAGCAAGGTGAAGAGACCGGATAGCAGTGAGACGCTGTGGAATAGGCTTTTCCTTTCTCATTTGTCATGAGTATGTTGAGGTGTTGTATAGCTTGGGGCATCCTAAGGTAGATTGGATAGGACACTGGGGAAGTCAGCTTTAGAGAAAACTTTTGACTTGGATTGTTCTAAATAATATGAAGATATGGCTGGTGCATAGTGCAGTAAGCATTGTGTTGACGGTGGTCTCCTGTTTGGCTTTCAGCAAATTTATTACTTTAAGTCAGTGTGTGTGTGTGTGAGAAGAAATAGCTATTCATCCCATCCCCTTTTATTTTTTCCCATTGTGGACAGCTACAATTCACTTGCCAATCTCATGTATATTTAAAGGCTGTTTTCGGTGGACTCTTCTCTCTCTAATTCTTACATTTTCCCAATGGGTGGCTCTAGGAATTGCAAACAGTATTTTTTTGATGAGAAATGATTCCCCCTGAAATTTTTGTGATCACTGGGAGAAAAAAACCTCTACCTTTTTGTAATTCTTATTTCTCACAAAAAGTGCGTTTTGCTTAATCTTGGAAATTTAAGGTTGCATGAAGAAACAGGTGGCTCTTAATGTGTCCATAGCTGTTTTTCAGACATGAATTTTAAACTGTGCAACTCCTCTACATTTTTCATTTTGGTTTTTGTGTGTGCAAAGAGAAGGGAGCTTGAGCTGCATTCTTATGCTACAGTCCGTCCTTCCATGCTAGAAGATGGTGGTGTTGG
The DNA here is from genome assembly GCA_013397865.1 of Struthidea cinerea. Taxonomy (NCBI): domain Eukaryota; kingdom Metazoa; phylum Chordata; class Aves; order Passeriformes; family Corcoracidae; genus Struthidea; species Struthidea cinerea. The sequence continues at coordinate 1,086,785 of VZTI01005534.1, forward strand.
CAGTGGGAAAAGTAGGATTTACAGTGGAGTGTAAGTACGTGACATGTCAATGTCACTTCTCTGATTAAGTATGCAGGTAATCTCTGCAGATTAAATGCTAAGCACAAATGCAAAACAAAATCCTCTACTATATCTGAAGAAATATGACATGCAGAGTCAGGCTTTTGGATGAGCCTGTGGAGCAGGTTGCTGGGCTGGCCAAAAGGGCAGTGGGATATGCAGGCGTGGTCTGTAAAGGTATTCATTGGAAGGGAATGGCTCACCCTCTTTGATAGATGGCTTCTGCCTTTTTTTTTTTTACATGCCTGCATAATTTTAAAACTATAATTCTCCTTTCTTTTGACTGCATGAGGAAAGAAGGGGTTTAGAAATGCTGGTTAACAGCAACCACAGTCTAAATCTTGCAAGTTGTCATCTTGCAGAAATTGGTTGTGGATTCTCTGCATGTACTAGTCTATGTTTCTGAGGTGAGAAGAGTTGTAGGAGATGCAGCCATGATAGTAAACAGGCAAAGTTCCCTATTTGCTCAAAATGGACATATCTGTGCTCTCCTATCAGAGAAATTGAGGTTTAAAACATTGGGGTTGTTGTGCTCTAAAAGATTTCCATCTTCAGTGTAGCAGTAATTATTTCCACCAAGAATCTTTGTGTTTCCAGATTCCCAAGACTGAAGATACCTTACCCCAGGACATGTAGCAGCATGATGGGTAGAACACCTTCTGGGAAAGTTCTCAGTTCAAACATTGGCTTGAACTTTAGGCAAAAAGCCTATATGAACCACTCTGCAGTATTCCAGAAGCCAGGCACTCAGTCAAGTTACTTGTTGGATGAGCTGTGGTTGTTGTCCATGTGTGTGGTCTTAGCCCATGGCAAATGAATGGTAACGCATTTAAGCTCTATCACTGCTAAATTAAATTACCTCACATCACCTGCAGGGGATGAGCATGCACATGGGGAGCTACCAAGAGCTGATGCTCAGCCTGCTCTTGCTGCAGTGCACCACAACTTCATTGGGACCTCCACCTGACAGTCCCGGCGGGCAAGCAATAGGTAATAGCCAGTTGTAAGGAGAAGGAAATAGAGTTGTACCTCCATTTAGAGAATGTAGTCCCTAAAAATCATCACATTTTTAGTTTGGCAAGTTCAGCTGGCTGAACTTGAGGTTGATGGAAATGGAGGTTTTCCGCAATTACTGTACCTACTAAAAAAAAAAAAAAAAAAGCCATTTCCAGCAGATGTTGGCTCACTTGCTGGTAGGGAGGTCCTTTAGCTTGTAACAGGCAGTGGTGCCAAACACAGTTTTGTTCTCTTGGGAATGCCTTTCCTGAAAGATTCCTTTCATCTGCAATGAATTCTTGTGCTTTAAACACAGGAAACATTATTGGGTTTTTTTCCAAATATCTGTGAGAACTTCTTTTTAAGTAAATTGAAATTGTTCCTTTTGATAGCAGACGAAGAAGCAGTCTGTCCTCACTTTTGGTTGCTTTGTCTCTGGGATCAGTGCTCCTTGTCTAGGAATACCAGGAGTTACTGAATGATCTGACCTTGCCATGGATGATGCAGCAAGCTTGGCAGCCTGGAGATGTGTCCAATTTGACTGCCATAGTGGGACTTGAAAGGGAATTGGTGTAAAGTGATGTTAGAAAGGACATAGGAATCCACTTTGGCTCCTTGGCCTTTATGCTAGGAAGAGCCAACTTTAGCAAAAGCCTCTGTAGCCGGTGTGTGTGTCAGCTCAGCCTCAGGAGACCAGGAATTGTAGGCAACGCCTTTGTTCTGCTGGGCAGTGGGATGGCCTCGCCTTGGTCTGACCTGATTCCCTGGGGCTCATAGTGTGAGGGTGGCAAGGTGGGCCATGCCAGCTTCAGAACCTCTAAGAGGAGAGGGGAACAAGGGCTTGCTCAGAGGAGATGCTGAGTCTCTTGTCCCCAAACACTTACCCTGGCAGTGCTCTCTGCAGTCCCAGTGGCTATCATCTCCATGGTTTGGTACTGATGGGGTGATGCTGGCGGCACCACTGCACCGTGATTATGGAGTCAGTGAGACCTGATGGGTCACAGGTGCTTCTGTGTCCTTGTGACCTGGTTGTTCATCCTATTTTCTCCCAAGCCAGGGCTGAAATCTCCTGTTATTGACTGATAAAAGCTTTTGGGCTGAAAATTTCCCATTCATATAATCTCTCAGAAATGATCCCAGTGTGACAAATTCTCTTTCCAGCTCCAGTCTCTCTTTTGCTGTGATTTCCAGGAAACCAGTGTTGGAATGTGTTTCTCAAACATACATGAAGTTTAGCATCTGTTGTTGGTGACACAGATCATTGCACATAGAAGAATGAATGTGCAAGTTCATGCACAGCCTGCTTTCACTGCACAATGAAGATGTGGCTAAATGGGAATTAGGATTAATACTGGATTTAAGATTCTCGTACTTGGCTGGTAATAGCCTAATCTCCTCAAAGGCTGCAGGCAGGCTGGCAGCATTTAGCTCAAGGCCAACGTTGTCTGCAAAACCTGAAAGAAATTGAATTTTGATTCTTAGAGCACTTTAATCGTAGCCTTTCAAAATAGGGATGGGAAGAGCATATACTATCTCAAATGCAGCCTTTTAATTTCCTTCAAGTATGACAGTCACCTAGGTTTCTAGGTCTGATGGACGTTTGGCAGCAATATTTTTCATTTCCCTTTGTAAAAGCTTAGGGATTCTGATTGATTTTGGAAATGTATAAATTTCATTCTGAAAGCTGATATACTGAACTCTCTATATAGGCAGAGTAAGATAAAGCCAAGTAGGGCAGCAAACGCTCCCCAGTTTAAAGTGTTGGGGGTGCTAAATGTCTTTCTAGTAAGGAGGCTCAGGAGGCCATAGAACTGTGGGGCTCCTGGGTGGTGTGGTCAGTTCAGTCCAGCCTGGTTTGTTTGTTTGCTGTGGTAAAGATGACTGGTGAGAAATGCATTGCTGAGTCTGTGCAGGTCCTAAAATGAATCACTGCATTTGACATTAAGGCCCATGTTAGAAAACAACATGTTTTAACATGAAGTGTTGATGCTTCTCCTGTTTATTGTGGCTGCAATTTTTCGGTATACCTAGTCAGATATTTAGTTATCTAAATAACTTGTTTCTGCAGCTGAATCTTAAGGTAGACTTTATGTAGGCTTAGTCCTGCATTGTCAAACAGGACAGAGGTGTAAAGTTTGCCTGTATAGCTACTTCTGATTCCTTGTTTTCGGTTTTCTCTTTGATAGCAGCTTTGATTTTTTCTGCCCAGCCACTGAGAGCTGTCCTTTGCAAAATGCTTTTCTATCTGTATTGCTGCTAGTGACAGCCCGGCAAAGTGTGTCTGCTTTTCCTTTGTTTTAAATCAACAGCCCACCCTGTGGATGGGCCCCCTTTAGGGGGGGTATCAAAGGTCTCTACAGTATGATCCTGGATGCCACTCTCAGTCAAAGTGGCTCTGAGCCACTGAGGATGGAAGGAGCAGAGGCACATTGACTAGATTTGAGTGGAAAGCTTGTGGAATGCTGCTGATACAATTCAATATCCATGTTGCTAAAAAGAATGACTTTTTTGCAGAGGTGGTGATGAAGTGCCTTTGACGAGACCTGAATCCACTCATATCAATTTGTTTTTTCTCAAGCCTACTTATTCAAACTCCACCTAGATAGATTTCTTTGGATTGTTTCTCTTTCTTTCTGTGCTGGTTCTCCTTGCTTAGGTTGCCCTTCCTCTCTCTGTTGCCTTGTGTAGAACCTGTTATCAAATAATCCTATTAATCTTTTTAGATAATCTCTAAAACACTTACCATCAAGCAGGACATTTTTTCTGAGGTATGAAGTTTCCTTGCATACCTTAAGTCACCTGGGTCTCAGCATGTGAAATTGAGAAATGGTCATCCTTTCCAAGGCTCAGGGCCCACATGATGACCTGATTAAAATCTGAAAGACAGTGACTTTATTTAATTTATTAATATGTGTCTCTGCCCTCATTGTTCTCTGAGTAAAGGGGAGCATCTCAAACGTTAGGCAAGCCGGAATTCAGGTCTCTGCTGCGGCTCTCAAGTCCCTTAAAACACAAGTTGTTTGAGGTCATGTTGATGGGAAAATTTCTGTTCTGTTTTATAAAAGCCATGAGCCAGGCCAGTCTTTGGTCTTTCAGCTCTATTCCCTTTACTCTTCAACAGAGATTAATGCTAAGGAACAGTGGATAGACAGGGAACCTGGGCAAGTCTGGCATCCAGCAGCAAAGGTTAGTAGAGATACATGGACTGTACCAGCACAAGAAGGTTTATTTCGGTTGGTGAAAAGCATCCAGGTTTCGCTAAGAGACCTTATCCCTCTGCAAAAGTCAAACAGCTTGGTTTAAACCATGCAACAATTCATGGAAGTGCCTTGTGAGCATCTTAAAACTTGTTTTGTTCAGTATTATGACTGGTTGGAAGGTTTGGTCTGTGGTTTTTCTGGTGTGTGGTGGGAGGTGGCAAAGACTGCTCAGAACAGCAGTGTGTAATGAGACAGCGCCATGCTGGGTGAGGCATGTGGGGGTGAAGCTCAGGGATTTTTAAGCCTGTTAAAATTCAGGAGAACATGCATTAATGCTATTGCTTGCTGTTGTAGCCTCTAGCAAGCAGATAGGGAGCTATTAAACTCCTCTGAATAGAAATAGGGGTGAGGAGGAATATCTGATAACTTCAGCTTGTATCAGTTGTACAAATTACTTGGAGGAGAGCAAGCACAGGGATTGTGTTTATAAAAAGAAACAAACAACAACCAAACCAAACAAAAAAATTCAAGCCAACAGGAACAACAAAACCCTCTTGAGACGTGTCAGGATGTGCCTACCAAGAGAATGCAGGTTTTCATGCTGGCTGAACAGTGCAAGAGGGGTAAAAAGTGGCATGCTGACCTGTAGTTGCATCCTGGCATGCAGGTTAAGCAGTGTTTGAAGTAAAGGAATTTTTGATTGCTGTTTCGGCCAAAGCCTTGGCATTATAAAAAAGCAATTGTGCTGGTAGGGATGAATGGGTGTGAATAAACTTGTGTCTTGCTCATGGTACCTTAGAGAGCCCAGTGACAGAAATGTGTCTTATGACTGCACAGTGGCAATTTCTTATTGTTCCTTCAGTGAGTCCACTCTGCTCAGCACTGAGACTGACAGAGGCCCTTTACCAGCACTGAAGCTGCACCTCAAAGCTAACTCTGCTTTGAGTAACCTTTTCAGCACAGGTCTCACTGATGATGAGGTGCTTTAGAAAGCATTTGCAGCCTTGCCTGAGGAAGGCCAGCCAACATCACCACGGCTGGTACTGTTCCACGACTTTTTCTTTCAAATTCCCCAGCTGTAGCCAGGAATGCACAGCCCCTGCACTCTGCTGTGCCCTGGCCAGGCCGGTGTTTTGTTGCAGATGAATGTGGTGGGATGATCTGTAAACACTCCTGTGTGTTCTGATGGTGCATGTTTGCAAGCTGTTTGCACAGCGTTACTCATTTATCCCCCGGCCCCCAGCCCCCCCAAGATCAGCTTCTGCTTTATCACTCCTGATAAGCTGGTGTGCGATCTGAGGCAGAGCCATCAGCCAGAACCGAAGGCAGGCAGGAGTCCCAAGTGCATAGTTTGGGGGCAGCTCGGTTTCTTTTCTGATAAGCCTGTGCCTCTTGCGGCAGTACAGTGCACACTCCTTTTAAAGTGTAATCATAATCCTCTTTGCAGCCGGCGCTGCTATCCCCACAGGAAGCATTAGCAATATCACAAAGTGCGGAGACTTCATTGTTTTCCCCTAATCTGCAAAGGGAACTGAGACAAGACAGAGGAAACTTTAACCTATTCCGTGCCTCAGTGGCAAATAATTAGTTTCTTACTGAGTGGGAAAACGGGGAAGCCTCTTAGTTAAGATAAAGTAAGCACAAGGCTCACAGGCTTATCTTGCTCTGTGGAATTTGGGGAAGGACATGTCCTTGAATTCGCCTGTCTGGCGTGCCCAGATTTTGTGTTTGGGAGAAATGAGTCTATTAGAGCTGCCCTAAGTGACTGCTGGGTATGAGACACCTCTTGCCAGGAAATGCAGTAGCCATGCTTTTGTTTAAGGACCTGAACAAAAGGCTCTGGATGCTTAATAATGTGCAAATTTGGGTGGGTGGGATATGGAGAAGGTTAATAGGGCAGGCTAACAGAGGAGGAGCTGAGTTTGAGAGAGGAGGGGAGGAACGCCGAGGACATGGCAGCAGACAGAAAGAAGCAAAACAGGAAAAGCAGCCCCTTTTTGCCATGTTAAAGTTAACTTAGTCCCCACTGACATTTCTGGGGTAAGTGCAAGCTGTGTCTCATAAAACAATGATATTTTCAGCCATGGCTGTGTGAGAGGTCACAGTGCAGCTCCGAGGGCTGTCGGTGTGCAAGTCTGAGTGCTGTGTAGGTGCTGTCCAGACACTGACCCATCACAAGGTGTGACTGGCTGTGGGAGTGCTTTTGTGGGTGGGAATTCACTTTGGGTCAATGCTTTACCTTTGCAGAACTCATCTTAGCAAGCTGCCTGTCATGAAAATTTTCTTGTCATGCTTGTGTCTGAGGCTGGGCTGTGCTTTTCCTGAAAAGGAAAAGCTGAAGCGGGAGGAGTTGCCCTGGCCTGGCATGGGGGGCACAAATCTGGAATGGGGAATAGTCTGCTTGCACATGTGCTGTGTCTGTGAAAGTCCTTTAATCCAAAATATGACAAGAGCAAAGGAACAAAAGAAAATGCTCTCAAAAATAACATGAGATAAGGATCTGGGTAATTTGCTTTTTATTTTGCTCAAGAGTCCCCGGAGACTTCTTCTTTTAAGGGAAGAACTGTAGCTTTCAAGGTCGAGCTTTTTTTTTTTTTTTTTCCTTTAAATATGCTCCCCCAACCTCCCCCCCCCCTTTTTTTTTTCCTTCAGACTTCAAAGGCAGTCAGCTGAGAGCTTCTTAGGAATGTTACATCTGTTCAGAGTAAACGTGGATTGGAGGGGAGGCACTTTTCCTTCCTCCAAAGTGTCTGAAATTTGTACACAAATTTTCTTGAGACTGTGGTAAACAAAACACAGCCTCAGTGGGGTCAGGGCTGAGTGATGCACAGCAGTGAAGGGTGGAAAGCCAGCAAGTGAGAGTAGTGTTCTGCAGAGACATTTAATTTAAACACAAGTGGGTTTTTTTTCTTGATGCCTTAATAGAAAACACTTTAATGTCTGTTCCTTTTAATAAAATTGTTTCAGAAATTGAAACCGAACAAATGGACTGAAATGTGAAATAATGCTTGGCCGCTCCTCCTCAAACTTCTGGCTTGTGCTAGCTGTGTACCTGCTGGCACACCTGGCTTGCCCTCTTGCTTTCAATCTTAATCTAAGTGTATCAAAGAGTGAAATCAAAATTGTGCTCCCTGGCTCTGGCGCTTACCTACTGGTCCTTTACCAACAGATCCAAGACCTCTTGGCAGTGGAGGGGCTTTGAATCAGGCACTTGACACGAGACAGAAAATGTCGCTGTAAGCTTGGAGGATACAGCGGGTGGGCTTAGGAATTGGACTTAGTTTAACACCGCTTTGCCTGAAATGGATGGGAATTTATTGCTGATTTTGGTGAAAGCTGATAAGTGGCATTGCTGAGAATGTTTGGAAATCCTCTCCACAACAGGACTTAGGGACATGATCAGGTCCCAGACAGCCTTGTGCATAACTGCCTCTTCACATCACAAAAGTGTAACTGAACTGTAAATGGTTTTCACACCAATTATTTCCCTCTTGTTTTTGAATAGAACCGGGAGGGGGGTTGTTTATCCCTTTTCCCTGGTGCAGCTGAAACTCAGAGCAGCAAGCTTGTGCTGGAGCTGTTGTTTCCTCTGCGTGTTTCCCATAAGGAGGCCAAGGAGTGTGAGATTTGTGATTTAGTGTGTGGCTTTGTCATATGCCTACCTAGGCTGAAGATGATAGAAATCTTGGTGCTATCTCACTTCAGGTTGGGTAAGTATATTTTGTTTGTTGCTTTTGTGGGATTTTCTTTTAAACTAGGCTTCTTAAATGAAGAGCAGCAATATTTAAGCTTCTGTGTAAATAAGCAGAGAACCCTGGCTTCATCTTTACTAATCTGTTTAACCTTCATCAGCCCAAATATTTACTCTAGGCATTGAATATCCAGGCAGTGTAATTCTGATGCTAAAATTCATGCCCTGAGAATGCTGTAGATTGACTAATCCTGCAGAATTCCCGAAATCCCTGTCTCTATAAATAAACTTCCTATGTGAAGGATTATAACTAAATGCCGTGAATTCAGATCAGCAAAGCAGAAGTACAGCAGTTGGCCCATTTCTTCTGCTGCTTACTTATGTATTTTTATAAGGTTATTCATCTTAGTCTAAATAGATGTGTAAAGAAAACTGCAAATACTGAAGCACGATGGTGTCATATACTGCATGAAGAAATTTAACCCTCTGCTTTTTATCAGTTTTCAAATCAACATCAGCTTGATTTACCCAGACTGCTGAAATTGTTATTCCTTTTGGGTATGGCATTTCTGGTGGATCTGTGTTTTGTAGGTCTTTGACCTCTTCCTGCAATTGGGCAATGTAAAGAGCTCATTAAACAGTATCAGAGACACAAAATTTGTAGCTCAGTTGCTGAAGATGTCCCCACCCCTCCAAAGGCACATTCCCCCAGCTGCAGAGCAGAGCCTACAGCATCTGGATTTATCAGCAACTAAGTTGTCATCTCAAGACTGGTGTGCGGTGTCCATTGCAGGCAATACTTATGAGAGCCCTGTGTGAACCTGTTGGTACAGGCATGGTGTAAGCAACCTTCTGAGCAGCTAGGCTTCTGCCCCGTTACTGTATTAATTACCTGTCTTTGTGAGATTAAGGTGAAGACTTATTTGGGATCCTTATCTTGGAGAAGTTCTGTTAGTATCCTGTCGTGTTGCCCTGTCTGTTACTGGACACCGTTCCAGAGATGTGAGGGCTATAAACACCCCGGGAACAGGAGTTAATTTGGCTCTTTTAAATGGAACAACTAAAATCAATGAGATCGAGCTACAGAAGTAAAGTAAAAACTGTTTGTGGAGGACTTCACAGGAGCATTGGTCATTAGGTTCATGAGAAGCTAATGCATTCTCTCTCAGAATTTTGAGAGTAGACTTGCAAAAATTAAATAACAGGAGAGCCAGCAGGATGGAATTGTTCCCTATGGGCCGGGAAGGGTCCCAGCCAATTTTACTCTGTTTTTTGCTTACAAAATTCTGTGTAACAGTTGACAACTAGAAGGAAGAAATTGCTCAGCTGCTGCAATATCAGGAAGAGGTTTAGCCTGGAACCTGTGCTGTTCATGGCCACTTGGTCCTAACAGATTTCCTGGTCCTCTTTGCTGGAAAAGGACAAATAGGGGAAGAATTGCGCTTCACTTTACTTGCCAACAGACTCCATAGGGAAATTCCTTCTCTGTCCCATGCTGGGTTAGTCAGAATTTAACCGTGTATCTGGGTAAGAATCACTGCAGTTAGGCCGCTAATCTCATTTCTGTCCTCAGATAAAATTGTTATCAGAGTAATTGTCTGTTTGCTCCCCCTTCCGAGTCTAATCAGAGTGGATTGTGCCAGTACCTCCTGGGGCAGAGGAACTTGGATGCTGATTGCCCTCAAAAGAAAGAGAAAATCCTCAGTGTATATTTAATGTAAACTTCAGTGTTGTTAGATGTTCACAGGAAAATCATCAGGAAATAACTTTCTCAGACGTGTCTTGCACTTTTCACAGCAATATGTTTGTCCTGGTTTAAAGTCGAAGTTTAGTCAGGCAAGTTCACGTAGTGCATGCTGTGGTGAGTCTTTTGAAAGACAATGCTGTGCACCAGGAAAACTGGTATTTTCTCAAGCCCTGAGACAGAGCGAGTTCATATCTGCAGAGAATGGGTACTCTTAGGTGCTCCAGCCAGCAAATAAATCTGAACAATTAGTGCTTTTTGTCTTATTTCAAAGCAAATTGCAGGAGTGGGTGGATTTTGCTGATGGGTATAAAGGAGACTCAAAGATATTAACTTTTCGTACATCCTTCAAGTTGAGACTAGAACTTGTCTCTTGATGTGCTTTCCTGAGGAAATGTTTGGTCTCTTTGTAGAAGTGAGCAAACTGCAGGTAGTGCAGCACTCCAGTGAGATACAGATATTACGTGTGTTCCCCTTGTTATATGGGTGAGAAAACTGAGACACAGATGCACCACGGGCTGCTATGGGAGTTGCCAAAGCAGAGTTGTGTAGATAAGGTCTTTGCCAGAGCCGGCACTGCTAGTGAATGCTCCTGATTTCTGCTCAGGGTTACCATCTCCCAGCTCCAATCATCAGCACTGTATGAAAAGCAGGACGTGGTCCTGCCCTTAGTGGTGTTGCTGCTGTAGAGATGTTGTCTGGCTCAATGAGACCTGTATCCCTGGATAGTCTGAGGAATCTCTAGAGCTTTCAAGTGTGATACCTAAAGCAAGCTCAAAGGGCAAGGGCGTACTACTGGAGAGAGTGCTCAGAGCTGCTGAACTTGCATGGCTTGTGTGTGAGAACCGCTGAGGCTGTCTGATTCAATCAGGCTTAAAAGATGTTGAATGAAGCAGGTTCTTTCAGGCACATGCAAAAGTCATCTTGGGGACCTTGAATTTGGTATGGCCACAGCTGCTTCTAGCCTAATGTGTGCTTGGTATGCTTAGTGTGGATTTTCTCTTAAACTTCTATTGCATAGTTTGCTGCTTCCTGCTCCGTTAGACTTCAAATCTCTAATAGTAGTGGTAATTTCGTGGCTATAATGTCCCTTTTAGCAGGAACTGTAACCACTTTCCATTTGCTGGATGACTTAACTGATGTTGCTCTCTTTTTTACAAAGAGAGAAACAGACTTGCAGAAAGAGAGGAAGAGAAACAGAAAGAGAAGGAAAAGCTGTTTTTATCTTTGCCTACATTGCACCGAAGAGGTGCCAGAGACAGTGTTTAGAAAAGTGCTTCTGGAACTAGAAGCAGTACAATGACATCAGGACAACCAGCAAAGAGAGCCTTAGATATGTAGGATGGTGTGGCCATTCTACTGCCTCCAGAACTCGAGTTTGCATCTCCACCCAGAGCTGCAATATCGCCTTATTCGGGCCTAGCTGTGGTGTGCTTGATTTGGCCCTGCTGCACATGCCACAGATGTCACTGTCCAGCAGTAGGGTTTGTGGTCTTGAAGGCCCTTTTGAATGGTTTGTGGCCTCATGCACAGGAACTCTTTTTTTTTAAACCCCTTTTCCATTACATGTGCTGCTTCTTATGGTTCTTGTGGTTATGTTTTGTTTTTTCGCTTGAAGCATATTTTTGGCACCCCTTGGTCCTTTAATGGGCTCTCATGTTATCAGACACCACAGCCATACATACATTAAGTGTGCTTTGTTATCTGGATTTCTTTGTGAACCATTCATATTCCACGATCTTGTCTCCAGCTGAGGAGAGTGTTGTAATTTACTCAGCTACTTCTGCTGGCATAGCACTTCGGAGCCATCCCTGATTGGATGCATCGCTCCCCGCGCTGCGGTGTGGAGGGTGAAGTTGTACATTAAGGAGCTGTTGGCTGATTTATAAAAAGTGTGCTTTTGGAGGCTGGGAGCAGATTCCTCTGGAGGGGCTGGTGAGCTGTAGTCCCTGCCTGCTCCCTTTCTCCAGTGTTAGCCCTGTGCAGTGCCCACAGCGCAGGCTATAACCCTGTGTCTGCTCCCTTACCTCCCTCAGCTCACGGCTCCATCTGCCCTGTTTAATGCCACCCTCCCATCTGGCACCCACGGTACCGCTTATTCAGTCCACAGTAATGATTTTTTTGAAGTCATACCCCTAAATCTCTGTCTAGTAGCCCCTTCACGCTGGACCTTGGACTGACCCACCAGTTTGCAGAGTGGTGAGTTACAGTTACTCTTTAGCAAAATTACAAGGCTGGTCTTTGAATCCTTGAAGGCACCTGTCCCTGTCTAATCTGGGCATTCCCCGGTGAGCGGGGTCTGCCTTGAAAATTTATGGAAGTACTTCATTAAACCAAACACTAGCAAAGTAAGTGTAGCATGAGCCTGTCTCAAGTTACTACTATGGCTTCTGTCAGCTACCATAAAAAGCTTTTCTAGACTCTATTAACAAGGGAACACAAGAGATGTCACTGAGCTGTCAGGCCCAGACTGTCAGCCTGGTCTTGCCATGCTCAGGAGTACATGACGTGACTGAGGGGTTCCTGCATCGGAGTTGATCTGAGGACAAATCTCTCCCTTGACGCCTCCAACTGCTATGCTGCCTTTCAGTAGCAGTTGGAGATGTTGAGATAGCTGAGAATTCACCATAAACTAGTTCTACTCAGCTATAAGAATAGCCATGCATAGTGTGAACAGGGGTAACAAGTCTTGCCAAGCAATAGTTTTAGGAGAGATTACATAGAGAGATTTATTGTTGAGGCCAACAACAAATCCCCCTGTGACACATAGTATCAAAGAGCAGGCAATAAAAGAATAAGAAGAAATATTTCACTTGTAACCTCTCAGATGTGTTGCAAGGAGATTTGTCTCATTTTTTATGGGTCTTCAATTATCTATGACAACGATCTTTATTTGGTTGGATTAATCCTCAGAGGATCTGTGCAAACTATGGACAAACTTTACATATATATGCACCATTTCAGTTAAGATGGCTCCAGCTTGGAACTTGATAGAAGAAATACGGCTGATTTCAGTGAGAGCTGAGGAAGGCACTAGCCTGCTTTTGAAAGGGAACTTCAGCAGAAATCATTTTGTGTAGATGGGCACTTGAGTCCTACAAGACACTTCCATCACAGAAGTTGCCTCTTACCCATAAGGCATAAAGATCAGGAGAAAGGAAATAAGTTTTTAACTAATTACTGGGAGGCATCAACAGCACATGGGAAAACACAGAGAAAAGAAAATGGTTCAGGTAATCTGGGGAGCCAGGATTCCTTTGAAGTGAAGCCAAATGTAAACTTTCTGGTTACAACGTGTTGTGGTCTTTCCAGGGCAGAGTTTCTAGCCTTGCTTCCTATTAAGCACATCATGTTGTGAATATTTAAGGCTGGCTTGTGCCTTTGGGTGTTTCTCAAAAGACAGATGCTAAAGAACCCCTCTTCCTTCTGCTGAAAACTAGAAAGGGCTCCAGTTTATCTTGTTTTTCCAGATTTATTTCTCTTCCATTGCTTGCAGCGGTTTAGGTCTGTTAGTAGTATCACACCAGTGGTGAATCACAGCATGGGAAATATTTTAAGCCCCACAGTTCATGGTTTGTTCCTAGTGAATGTCCTGTCCACTCGAGCTCTGTTCCAAGAGAATTGTGGCAGAGAAAGTTTAGATGGAGGCCCATCTTCCTGCTGTGTCCCTTTGCAGGTGGGATCATGATTGCTGCCATTGCAGTTAGTACCGAGGTCTCCATAGGTTAAACAACATATCCAGAAGTTTCAAATGAAACTCTGGCTTCCCAGCGGTAGGAGTGCCACTAAAATGTGGCTGTGGGTCCTTGGACACAACATCTAGGAGAATTCTTCAGTAGTAGGGAGGAAGGGAGAAGACTGATGCTCTGCCAGACTTCTGAATTAGAAACACTGGACTAAAAGTTCCCCGAGAATCTTTCGGCAAGGACCCTGATTCCTCCAGTAATTTTTGTGCTCTGTCTTCAGCTCTTGCTGCCTTTGAGATTTGTATCTGAACAAAGACTTTGGTCACCCCATTCAATAATAAAAATTGGCAGCTAGGTTCCTGATGGCTTTTTGCTTCATATTTGCTGCTGCTTCCCATCATCAACAGCAGTAAAGTGGCATGGGGTGAAAATCAGCACTAATTTGGGAGTTAGATTGCCTGTGTAATAAGCTTCTCCGTTATTCTTTGGCAGGAGCAACAGCTAATACAAATTTTTTGCTGTCACTTCTGCATGGGCCATGTACCAGCGTCGAAGTTAATCTCTCAAAATTATTTTCCATTATAAATCTCTCTTCACAGACAAAGTGGGTGCAATTAGGCAGAGAGGTCCAGAACCATTACCAAAGAAAAAAAGGTCTGAAGGACAAAAGCAGTCTTGCCTGTGCATCACAAAATTGTGTTACATCTTGCCAGTGATGTCCAGAAAACAGAAGCTTCTTGGCTACAGTGTTCTTGGGGCTTGTTTGGCAGAGAAGATATGTTCTGTGTTGACCAGAACTGAGATCCACCTTTTTCTAAGTACAAGGTGTAGGATCTTAAAAGGAATTTGAAGCAATTTGTGTCAGTTGTCCCTTATTTCTTTTCTTCCAAAAACACACAGAATGTTTAATGTCGCTGTTCCTGCCTGAGCTCTGGGAAATCAGAAAAGATCATCAAGACCTTAGTAACAGGCTGAAAAAATCCCCAGCATGTTTAATTAGAGATTATTCTTTTGATGTTTGGGTTGATTTTGAGGCTTGTTTTTTATCAGGTTACTCTTGGGTAACCCTCTGTACGCAGAACAACTTCCCTGCTTTCATGAATGTCAAAGACCCTCAAGGTTTAAATGTACTGTTGTGGTTAAATTACTTTCATTTTTTAAGTTTCATATTAAATTCTTTTTGGCTAGGGAAAATGAAAATACCCCTCTGCTGTAACGTTCTGACAATGCTGGGCAGGGCTGTAAAATGATTGACTTCTTACACCCAGTTTAGAAACCCAGCTTAAAATTGGTGTCTGCTTAAAGCTCCTTCTTGCCCCTTTTTATAAGGGGATGATGACAAGTGACTTAGTTCCTGTGGGTGAGTTTTAATTTTTGATTTGCAGGAGGTTTTTTGTTTGTTTCTTTGTTTGGGCATTTTTGGGTAGTTTTTTGTGTGTTTGATTGTTTGTTTTGTTTTGTTTTTCCTTTCTGGAATAAACCTTAACTATATTAAATAAAAGTGCATTTCTATTCTTAGGGAACCCAAGCTGTCTTTTCATTCTTGATGTTTTCTTCGGACTGCTGAGCAAATGCTGCCAAGTTTACATTGAAAATGGCACTGGCTATGCAGAAAACTGAGAAGTTTGTTCCAGTGTACAGTAGGGAGAGTGCCCTATTAAAAGTCCCATATGTGTGTGGCTGCATATATTATCTACGTGTTTCTAAGCATAAAGCTTTAGAGACATTGCAGATCCCCTCTAAAGTCATTTAACTGAACTTTACTCAGACTTTTAAAATCAAAGATGATGGTAATATTGTGCTTTACTTTCTGTTCACTGCAAATATTCTGAAAGGTTTTACTTTCAGCAGTATTTAGTACTTCAGTTTGAATTTGATAGAATTGATTTCAGAAAAACTGCAAAAATGTGTCTCTACTTACATGGCAGTCAAACATGAGCTACAATGCCAGGACAAGGATGAGGTAGACATGAGAAGCTGCATCCAGTTTCTATCATAAAAACTCAACGCAGTAATCTGGTTTCCCAGAGAAAGCCCTTTTTTTTTGTTCATATCTGGCCTGTTGAGCAAAGGTGGGAGTAAATCTATAAGTGAGAACAGCTTGCACATGAAGTACTTACTATTCTGCACATCAATCATTCGTCATCTTGTTAAATTCAAGTGCACTAAAGGTCTACTTGGCATGCCCTTGGCTCTGTTCTATGCTCTTCCATGGCACGAGGATATGTGTGTGTCCTCCTCTAACTTACATAACCTTCAGTGGGCTCGAGTCTCCTCCAGGCTGCTGTGATCTCTGAACTGGGCAAGCAATCATCGCTGATCCTTCTTGAGAACCCAGTGGCTGCTCACTCTGAAGAAGCCTCCTTGACTCCTCTTGCTGTGTTTTCCCAAGTACCGGGGGGAGCCTGCAGCGTGTGATCACACCCTGCGTGTGTTGTTCTTCTCCTTTTTCCGTACGAGTTTTCTCAAAGTGTTTTCTCCAAGCATGCTATAATGTCTAAGGAAGGGGTCAAAGTTCTTTACATATTAGAGTAAAATTGGGTTGAAGTTCTTTTCATGTTAGAGTAAAACAGGGCTGAGGTCACCACCCAGTTCTGACTGTTGTCAATTATGACTTACTGCATCTTTTGTCAGCTACATGTGAGAAACGTGTCGGGAAACTAACTGAGGTTTTTGTAGTTGATAGAATCTCCAACTGTGGCACTGAACCAAAGAGTAAAAAGCCGACTAACAATGCACTGACGTCAGGCTGCCTTGATGTGACTGAGAGAGTTTTTGTCTGTGAAGACAAATACTGGAGTAAATCACTAACTGGGTTTTAACAACTGTGGTGGTTTTGGCCTGGTTTCTGAACCCGGAGATAGACAAAGAATTGCAACACAGCATCTCATTTTCAAGCTGTTTTGACCAACCAGCAACAGGGTCCTATATGTGCTAGAGTCTACTAAGACACAAGTCTTGACAAGCTCCAAAACAATTAATTACAGTTGACAGCTGATGCTGGAATATGGACCACATCAATCACAGGAATGGTTTCCTCCTGCTGCTGTACCAGAACAACTTCAGGCTGCTGTTTGGGGTGGCAGAGAGAGTTCAGCTGCCTTCCACACCAGACAGCTTGAGTGGTGAATAGCTTTCGTACACAGAATCCATCGTCTCTCATGAGGGATGTGACTGTGAAGTAGCTGACTTCTGAAAACAAACTTTCCGCAGATACTTTTTTCCACCCAACAACAAAGGTCTTGTTTGGGAATGCTTTTTGGCTGCAGTCTTTGCGACCCCCCTGGGAAATGCACTGTGCATTTGACTTGAGCTCACCAAAGGAAAAAGTGAAAGTAACACAGCTGTAGTGATTTACTACGAAGTTTTGAGGCTAATTGCCTCATATGTTTAATTAATAACTGACACATTCTGTCCCTCAAAGAGCTTGGAGAACTTCCATCTGGACCCCTAGTGATTACAGCCTGGAAGCCATCCCTGTAATTAAGGAGCAGGCTATAGGAGGCCTGTTCCCATTATGGGCAATTATTGTGCTTGCTACTTTTCCCCTCCTTTCTTACAAAAGGATTGAGAAAATAGGGCTCAAAGACTAATCTGACATAAAACCCTGACTAAAGAGGTGCTTTGTACTACCCCATGGTAGAATGATGGGTTATGTTTTGGTGCCAGAACTCTTTTTTTTAACAGGCTGTCAGGGGACAGGTTCTCCATGTAGCAAAATGTGTCTTACACCAAATTGAACTTGGTCAATATTAACTGCCAGAGCAAGAAGAGGATTTTTGCGAAGAACTGGGCAACTGAGTATCTCTACTGTTCCTTCTCTGTCTCTCCCTCCCAACTTTAGACTTCCACTAGGTTTGACAGCTGCTCATCTGCAAAGACTCTGGCTGGCTCAGGAGCCCTCTGAGTAGAGGATGCTGTGTCTTTAAGCCTTCCATACCGTGCTGAAATGTTATGACAGAGCATCTCACAGGGGGATGCGGTTTCCATGGCAACCTCACACTGTAAGATAAGCAAACTGGATTATTTTTTTTTCCTGAGAGGTTCAAGAGCAAGGAAGGAATGAGGCGATCTGTCAGCAGGCAAGACTTGAAAAGAGGAAACCATGTCCATTAATCCTGTAGCCCTGGCTGCTTTGTGTTTTAATTAGAGAATGTTATTATGGCAGAAAGCATGGGCGCCTCGCCCTGCTATGGGTTTTTGAGGACTTTTTTGTTTGTTTCTCTTTTTATATATCCAATTAATAAAAAAAACAAAAAAAAAAGGTGGGGGGGTTGGCAGGGGGAAGGAGGAGGAAAGAAGCTTTACTAAAGCATAAAATGAAGGTCTGAAATAAAGAGCCTCAGGATCCCTGTTCTGGAGCTTGTATCCCAAGCCAGAGATAGGAGGTAGTGGGAAACAATTTGCCATTCTCAAATTGAGAGTACGTCTTAAATTAATTTTTTTTCTGTCTTGCCACTACGTTTAGCAAAAATGGAAATCCCCCACACCCTAGCATCCTGCGCGTGTAACCATGAGAGTGTGGGGTAAAGCAGGGGAGTTGTTGTTGTCCTCCGCAGTCTGCCCAGAGGCATTATACAGGAGCCCATACTACAGAGCTATACTGCCTTCCCCTGCCTTGGTTTTGGGGTGGTAGGTGACTTTGGGATCACTGGTTACCCTTACAGGAGAAGTCCTCCGCTTCCCAAGTGCCACCACTTGTGAGAACGCAGGACACTGTGCGTGCTAAGAGATGTAAGGATAAGGAGGGGCAATGCTTCAGCCCGTCGTGAGACGGCAAGCTCCCACAGAAGCTGCAATGGCATCTTAGCAATCAGATAATAACTTGGTAGCAGCTAGTGCACCAGCTGGGTAGGAAACTGTGCTGGTCTTGTAAATGCGCTGTGCGTAGGAGTTTATTATGGAAAATATTTTGACAACCTTTATTATTTTAAAACACTTGTATGTGTCACCGGAAAATTAGAGTTAAAGTAAATGTTAACCCAACAGCAGTCTTGTCTGCATAGTTTCCATGTCCATCCTCTATGGAGTACTCCCTGCTCCTTTGCAGGGAATCAAAGCCCCCTATAAATCTTCATGTGGAATGAAAAGAAAGTAATTCTAATCCTTCGAGAAAGCAATATACCAAAAGCATTCATTTCTACTCTCCTATAAGCAGCAGTATCCCAGTCTACTTTTCAGGGGCTGGTGCTTACGGGGAATTCTTGTAAATGTAGCTTTCCCTACTCTCCTGTCAATGTCTTCTTCAATGCCCTTGAAGAGTTCAGCAAAACAAGGTGCAGAATGAAGAGGGCCAAACAGTCTCAGGACCACTGCTCCAGATTTGAGTACCTCCTACCCAAAATAGTTTTCTCCTATGGATACAATCTATGTGCATGTAGCGGGAACAGTTGTTAGCAAAGTTTGAAATCATGGGCCAAACAAATGTTATACCTTGTGTGGCAATTTAGGGCTAGGGCAGAATGATACTTAGACCCTTGTTGAATGAGCCATCAAATGCTCTAATTGACAATAAGCAGGGTTACAGGCAGCTTAATTTCTTTGGTGACTGCTCTCTTTATTCCTTTCTTCTGGCTGCATGGACAAATTCAACACTTTGGTGTTGATACCAGCTTTATTTGTTTTGAGCAGTTTCGAGCTAAGCTGCCCAGAGATGAATTTTTGGTTGTACTAATAAAGAAACTGCTTTTGACAGCTTAGATCCGTTGTAGTTACTGCCAGTCAGCACCAACTGGACGTGTGGCAGGCTGGGTTTGTGATCCTGCTGGCTGGGGCAGAGTTGGCCAGCACAGCTTTCTCTGCCCGTCACACCTCCTCTCAGGACCTGCTGTGCCTGCCTGTGCCCTGCCAGGAGAGCCCCTCACACATCTGCTGCCTAATGGGGGCTTCTCAATTCACGCCAGTCTGTGGTCTTCATAATTTGCCTTGGACTGAGCGTTGTTAAACCCTTGAACGTTGTTGTCCCTTGAGGCACTGCCAGATCTGAATCACTGCCAAACAAAATTATTCCACCTGCTTCTTGGCTCTAAGCATCTAATCACCCAAGCCCAGCAGAGGTTTGTTTAGAGAACAGAAATAATTGTGGTGCTGCACTGGTTCCCAGCAGAGCTGGCAGTGTCCATGTCAACCGGTGAAATGGGGAATGAAGGAGTAGCTGCATGCCTTGTTTCTCATGGGAATCTTTCTAGGGCTTTCATAGGACTCTCCTGGGTCTGCCCCAGCCTTTTTGGTCAAAATGAGTGCCCCTCAGTTTATGGTGGATGGGAGCAGCTGGAGAGTATTAGGCTCTGCTCCAAGTATGATTTTGAGCGGCCCAGTGCCTCACAGCTAAAGCTGGATGTTTTAACCAATTATTTGCTGACTCATGACTTCTCCTGGTTTCTTTCCCACACCATTTTTAACACCCTGCCCCTCTTCCTGTAGATAATGCATTACTTGTGCATCTGAGTAGTTCATTCTTGGATAATTCTTCTAGCTAGTACTGTTTCACACTAATTTCTTTTCCCAGTTTTGCCCAGCACCCAGGAGGTACCCAGGAGTTGGACTTTTGATGATCCAGATGTATCCCTTCCAATTCAGTATATTCTGTGATTCTGGAGTAGATAGATTTCTGACCATGATCGAAATACAAAACCTTTCA
Organism: Struthidea cinerea; assembly: GCA_013397865.1. Lineage (NCBI taxonomy): Eukaryota > Metazoa > Chordata > Aves > Passeriformes > Corcoracidae > Struthidea > Struthidea cinerea. The sequence goes on from VZTI01005534.1 coordinate 1,106,802, forward strand.
AATCAACTAATCTCATCCATCCAAAGTTCTTCTTCCCTCACCTGCTTGCCAGCCAAAATTCCTTAAACCCTTTAGGAAAAATGCAAGTCCTTGGGTTCTGCTGGTGGTCCTGAATTGAGTCTGTGTATCTGCACACGCTAAGGAGCATAGTGCTGTTTTAGGGTCCATCACGGCTGACTTGGAGGAATTTTGCTGACTCCTATTTGCATGCTATCTTAGCCTGGAAGTCATTTAGACTTAAAAACACAGAGTTGTGCTGCTACTAACAAAGAACTGTCTCCGAGAAGCTCGTTAGTGGGGCAGCTGGCAGGCACTACCCTGGGTGCGCAGAGACCAAGCACGTGGAGCTTGGTTGCAAGAGTGAGAGTGCAGGGAATTCTGGGCAGCCAGAGACCTCTGAGCTCTGTTCAGATGCCCTCTGTACTGTCTACAGTTTCCCTGGCTCGTAAAAGCATTGCAAAGAGAGAATACACGCAAGATACCATAATCCTCGAGTAGTAAGGGAGTGCACTGTCTTGAAGCAAAATTTTCTTTCGTATATTTTGTATTTAATTTCAACACATGCCATACTGGTGCATCCTATTTACATTCAGGTCTGTTTTAGACATCCGGCATAACTCAAGAACACTGTAGCTCTGAATGCATGCAGCAAAAATATTTTCATACTCTTTTCTACAAAATAATCCTTGGGTCTGCAGTTTGCCAGTTTGTGGTGGCTTCAAGGCTTTTCCTAGAGTGCAGAATTTTTTGAAAAAGGAAAAATGTCTGGGAGCTGTATTTATGTTCTACGAGTCCTAACAATAAAAGAACATTAATTTCTTTTAAACCTCTCCAAGCAATTTCTCCAAAAACTTCCCTGTCCAAAATAATTTGTTGAAGCACGTGTGAATGTATCTATGCTCTTTAACAGCATGCTGAAGAAATATTTTGGTGCTAGGACAAGCCAGAACCACAAATTAAATTAGGTGAAAAAAAACTAGGCTGATATGTTTCATGACATAAATGAAAGATGCTTTGGAAAAAACAGAGGGGCAGTATTCCTTCTGGATGAGGCCTCAGCATGAAAACACGAACAGCAAATGAGTTTATTATTGAAGACATGTACATCAAAGCCAACTTGTCTGAGAAACTTTTTGGCCTAACCTTCAGTTGTTGTCTTTGCTATTATTAAATGTCACGCGTTGGTGAGCAGCTAAGAGACCAGGATCTTTTTCCCATCTAGAGTTTTTTAAATCTGATGTAAACGATCTTGGTTTCAAAACCGCCTTGCTCTCTGCATTAAGCCTGTATGACTTAAGTGAGCCCCAGACCCCAGGCTGGCCTCTGTCTGGGGTGACTTTCACTCTTACAGGGTGATGGTGCAGAGCCACAGAAAGTGGGGAGGCACCAGCTGGAGTAGAAGATGACCTCAGGGTCTTTGGATTGTAGGTTAGAGAAAAAGAACTTGAGCATTTGTCTAAGACAAATATTTTCTTTTGACTATTCCAGTTGATGACATTTGTAGGAGGAAAAGGCTTTCTTCAGGCAGCAGAGACCAAGCATATGTCTCTATTGGCTTCTAACTTACATCAGACCGTGGAAGTCTTTGAGACAAGTTCATTTTCTGAAATTAAAAATAATTAAATAAAACCAGGAACTGATCTTGATTTCCCTGCTGCTAAAGCCTGTCTACAACCCAGACAGAGTTTTTAGATTTAGAAAAATTCTGAGGCCTTTTTTTCTCAAAAACTGTTCAACTTGAATTTCTGTGTCTTTGGGAGGCGGAGTGAGGAAGGGAGCCTGCCCAGTCTCATGCACATTCATTGATTACAATGCTGTGGTGCTCAGCTCTTCCCAGATGTCTAAAATCACTGTAAGTAATTGGGTTAAAGTCAGCATTTATCATACTTAGTTAGCCTAGATCTAATCGTTCTTTCCAGAATTGTTTGCTGAATTGCTTGGCATGTCTAACCTTATCGGCCCCGTTAACTTCTTATCCCCATTTGACAAATCTAATCTCTGTCTTTACTTCTGCAAGGAGAGAGACAGGAATCCTTAGAGGCTTCTGTGGCTTGCTGTGCAGCCAGCCAACAGGCATCCCAGGAACTACTGGGGAGATGCTTGCAGCTGCTGGAGAAGATTTAAAAGGGTTTAAGGTTTTAATGGGCATGGAAATTAGGGTTTCTTGTCAAGACGGTTTACTCATTCACTCATTTTTATCTGTTTTAAAAACAGAAATAGAAAGTCTGCAAAAGTTAACAGATGTCAGCAGTCAGTGATTGCTACATGGAGTGAAGGGTATAGATGGTGCTTTGTGCCTTTCACAACCCACGCCATTGTGTCTTGCTTGAGACACTTTTCTCTAGGCTTACAAAATCACTCTTGGCTCTAGTTATTTTCTGAGAGTATGACCGAACCACTTTACAGGAAAACACTTACAGTGTTGTGCCTGAGTTGCACACTGGGGACCTGAGATTTCCCTCCCTCATAAAGCAGAAGTGACACCACCAAAGCAAACAGAGCCACAGGGTTGTGAAACTGAAGTCAGCAAGCAGAAAATCCAGTTTATATTCTGTATCGTGTGTTCATTGCTGGCTATTTTTGCTACGAGAAATTTTTGTGAAAAGGAGGGCAGGGAAGAGATAGGAATATGCAAGGTCAGAAATACATTCTTTGGGGTTTTTAAGGAGTTTGCAAGCACATGCTGAAGAGTTAATGCCTGACACAACTGGGAGAAGAAGTTGGATGTCCTCCTCCCCTGTGTGTTTGTGTGCATAATTTTACATAATCCATGTTCTGATGCATAATGCTGTCATTTGCCACCCTGACTTCTGGTGTGCTTGGCTCATCTCAGTGAGTAGGAGGATGTTGTTACCCTCAGATGGAAAGGAGGCTCGTCTCCTGCACACACTCAGTTCAAGGCACCTTTGGAAGGTAGCTGTCCTTGCATTGGGCATGATGGTCAATAAATGCTTGATTTGCTATACTGCCAGCCGGGACTCTAAATTTTTGTGTGTTTCAGCCTGGCCAGAAAGGCGAGGGCTTAATTATTGGTTCGGTTTTTCAGAAGGGATGTTTGCCCGGATGTGAGCATTTCCCCCGAGATCTCTCGTTCACAATGGAACTCTGCGTCAGAGCTGGGGCTTGAGGCCCCAGGGATGGAGCCTGGCCAGCAGCGCTCAGCCCTTCCCTCCGCCGCCTCCCTGCGTGACTTGGCACCCAGAGACTTGCGTGTGTTGGCTGTCCAGAGTGCGTGTACCCAACTGTAACCTGGAGTCGCAGTTTGAATGTAGCCCTAAACTCAGCTCTCTTCTGGGCCGGTGACTCTGCTGTCGGCTGCCCTGCCTCAGGCGGCTGTGGTGGGCTCAGGCAGGACCGCTGGTATTTCCCCTGCAGAGATATGGGTGGGGCAGAGGCCCAGGAGCCTCTTCTTTTGCTGCCTTGAGGAGGGTAGAAGTAGGGAATACAGTATGCACCTGCTCGACTAGTGCCTGTCTCCCCTTTGACCGCCCCTGTGGAGTGTGCCAGGGCTGGACTATGTCTCTTTTTCACTTTTAAATGGACAATTTCAGACTGGTGCGATGTCACACTGACATGGCTGCCCAGAGGCTCCAAAGGGCATACTCTTCTTCCAGAAGATGCTGATGGGATAACAGCCACTCTCCCCAGCCTCTCCAAAGTGCCTGGCAGCACCCATGGTGCTTGTGCCAGGAGAGGAGACATCAAACTCAGCTCAGTTCTGCCTAAGCTGGCTAGGGTGGAGTGGCATAAAGCTACAGGAGGGGCTGGGCAGTCTTTCAAATTCAGAGGCAGCATATGGGATGAAAGAGAGGAGAGAAAGAAGGAAGTGTCCATGGAGTAAATCCATTGTTTTGTGAGAGAGTAAAAACTTCAGGCATTCCAGTGAACTTCATTCAGACCTATGTGTCTCTCTTTTCTTTGATCTGGGCTCTCCTTTACATGAGGTATCTGAACAAAGACCAAAGGGTGATAGAAATCTCCTTGCATTGCAAAATACTTTCTTTTTAGTTACTCTGCCATCCCTTTCTGCTCTCCATGAAATAAAGTCATTAGATGTTTTGCCTTAGAAACTGAGGAATTTAAATATGTGGGGCTTACAGCCATGTTGATTTAGCATTGCTGTTAGCTACACCTGAATGATTCCCAGTGGATGGGAAAAATTGCCTGCAAGAAGAAACTTTGTGTTCAGGGGCAATGGGAGGTTGTTTGCATTCTGACAGCACCATACTGATGGATGTTTGTAGCTGTGGTCTGGGCATCCAAAAATTATATCCATAAAGGGTAGATCTGACTGTTAGAACCAAGGAAGCTTTGGAGAAAATTGTAGCAATGTAGGCAGCTGCACACATGAATGGATCTCTGCTTCCTCCAGCTCCCTTCAGTGGGAATTGAGGCAGGTTTCCTTTCAGTAATGTTGAGAGCACTTCCCTCGGGGTAGATTCCCCCCTGCATTCATTCTGGTGTGCACATTATTACAGGTTTAACAGCTCGGAGAATAAACCCAGGTCTGTTTATTCCTACCTACCCTATCAGGTGAAGGCTCCCGCTCATCCTCATCTGTGGCCCAGAAGCATGAAGTTTGCTTTTGCAGCATGGCTTGGCACCAGTGTGGCCCACAAAGTGGAGCAAGTCGCTGCAATTGCGGGCTGCCACGGGGGCTGCTCTGGCAGGTGGGCGTCGAGCTGTGTGGGGCTGCAGCTCAGCACGGCACACGCTTGGCACATCAAAGTCACTGCCTCGTCTAAGTCAGCACAAAGTTTCTTTCCATTTACCTAATCCCATCCCCATAAATTAAGATACATTTGCTACTAAATCTACCAAGTTTGGAGTGCCTCGTGGCAGCCCTGCAGAAGGTTTCCTGTCTCTGCTTTTGTAGCAATCACATTAAAACCAGCACCTCCTTACCAAGCGAGAATCAGAATGCTTCCAGCTCTGCTGGCTCCTCGTAAGCTGTGCTTTGAAATATTCTTTGAACACTACTGAAAACCAGGAGAGATTACCATGGGGTGTTTTTTTCCTCTCTCATTTTGAGAGGAAGTTTGAGTTCAAAATGTTTTGACCGGCTTTGTTTTCATAAAAGACTCACCAAATGTAGCTGTGTTCTCTTTAGTATAAGAAAGGTAAAAAAGATGCAGTGCTTTGACAGTTATCCATCTGCTGATTGCCACGTGTACCAAATGTCAGGATGAGATTGATGGCCTTAGAAAATAAATCCACTGAGGCAGGAAAAGTACCTTCCTTTGCTTTTTTACAGTGTTAAGTGTGTGTATTGTCTGTGCTGAGCCAGTGATAATAATAATGAGAGACTACAGCTAGTGTCTAAGCTGGGGAAAGCCAGGCCGCCAGCCAGCCTGGGGTTAGGAGCTCTGCTGATTATTCAGTTTAGTTTGAGCCAGAGATACACGTTTTTCCTAAATGCCTTAGACTTTTCTTCCCAATTATTTTGAGGTCTAGGAAGATACACTCTTTTCTGTGGAATTTCTACAAAGGCAAAATGTTAAAATCTAAAACCTGTAAGATTAGAGTTTTAATGTTTTGAGCATGTTTGTTTGTTTGTTTGTTTGAATCTGAGAAGAACTTTTGGCTAGAAAATATCAGTTAGGCTTGTGATTGGAAAAAAAAGGTCATCACTAAAACAAGCAAATAGCCTCTCCTCCTTCCAACTTGCTTTGTTTTGAAGGGGGTGGAGTGTGACAGGATTTTGAATCTGTTCAACATCTGAAATTCAGAAAGTGAAGATTTCTTGCAAAGCCTTCTTCCCTGTCTACCTAGGTCTCTGTTTTTCCTAGCCCACACAAGTCCTGCTGTTGTGCCTGTGTCAGACAACAGTGCTCATCTGGTCCATCTCCAGGGTGCCAGGGAATTTGCATCCTGTCATCTCAGGAGGTGACTAGGGTAAGGAAGTTCTAATTCCACCTCTCAGGTCTCATTTTAGACATCCTTGAAAATGGATCTCTGGCAGTCCAGGATCTGACTGGAGTGGATGGAGGAAAAGGATTAGGGATTCTGCCTAATCCAGCTCAAAACTCCTGACAGCACCCAATAAAAATGATACCCTGGCTGCTTTTGCAGTCTATTCCCTACTCAAAGCAAGGATTTGTCCTTGGCGGCCACTGTCAAGTAGAGAGCTGGAAGTCTGACTATCACTGAATGGCCCCATGTTCCATGGGTATTTGAGGTTTTGCTTATTATCAGCTGTATATTATCAGTGTTTCATTTTGGAAACAGGATTGACTCCCTGAAATATAAGGCTCCTGTTTCCTTTGGGGAGGAGCAATTGGTAGCTGTACATGTGGTGGCAGGTAGGTTTTGGCAGCATGTTTTCCATTCAGGCGCTTATGATTTTGAGCAGGTTCATAGCTGTATTACTGAGTCCCTACAGATCCTGTGGCTCACATGCATGAACACACAGGCGCAGGGATGGCTTCAGTAATATAAATCCGACGGCAAGGAGTTGAGAAGGGTCCTTGCATGGAGTTCCACAAACAGCAGTTTATTGCCACTACTCGTGAAGGGTTCTAGAGGCAAATGACCCCGAACACGTGACGGATTGATCTTAAATACAGGGGTGTGGCTAACACCAGGAGCCAACCAGGGAAATCAGAACTGGGGTACATTACCATAACTGAACAGGCATGCTGGGAGAGGCTCCTTTCCCTCACCATAACCACTAAGTCTTTGGTAGCAAAGACCCTCTTAGAAGAGCTCTCTCTGTCTCCTGTACCACTGGCTAATCAGCCACCACATAGCTGCTCTTTGTAAAATCCTCTTCTAGTTAGGTTAAAGCACCTCAGAGTTTCAGGACCTGCTGCTTTCTTCTCTTATCCCTTATTTGTTTCCTCCCCGACCTCCTCTTGGTGTCTCTGCACTGTGCTGAATGAGCCCAGAATGAGCCTCATGCCTGCACCTGGCTGTCACACACGTTATCAGCACAGGACAGCCCCAAGGAGAACAAGCTGGAGCAAAGATGTGATGGGAATGTTTTGCTGGACAACCCAGCTGGGTCGCTTGGCTTATCCTTGCTTGGGGGAGTGAAGTGGCTGCTTCTATTCCTTACCTTGCTGATACCTAATGAGAATTTTTGCTGCTTTGGCTCAAAGGGCCGGCCGCCGCTCTGAGGGTTTCCTGACTTGGGCAGAACAAGCTGTGCTTGCATGTCTGCTGGGTGCTGCTTCAGGATGGAGAAAGAGGAGAGAAAAAACACCTACCTTTTGTTAAGAATGCAAAGTAATATTTAGTTTCCTCTTCCATCTTGTGTTGAGGATTTTATTAGCTTATAGGGATTTGGGTGCCAGTTGAAGTTTGGAAATAGGCTATTATGTTCTGAAAATACGGTATTTTGCTCTAAGGTCAGTGTGGATAAAACACAGAACTTAGAAATAAATTTTTGAGAGCTGAATTTCTAATGGGAAAGGAATGATTTTCTCTTGCTTGCTTGCTAGCTCTTTCTGCTGGACTCGGAAGACAAATTAAAGTGAGGCTAGAGAAACAGAGTAGCAGTGGGAGGAAATGAGAAGACCCTCTTTGATCCCAAATACTCAATCAAGAAGCGTTTGCTGGCGATGTCAAATGAGATTTGTCAAGTCCTAGGTAGAGGCCAGCAGGGCCTAGAACTGAACAAAAGGAGGAGGTATCATACTATAAATTTGGTTTCAACATATTCAGAGTTAGTCTTGCTTTACCCACCTAATATGAAGGTTATTAACCTGACTGCAAAAGGACCTGCTGGGGAGTTAAGTGCCACATGGACAGGACTACTACCTTTAGAAAAGAATTTGTGCTGGTGACTGTAACATAATAAATGTAATAAGTGCCTCTTTAGATCTTCTGTAAGTAGTAAAGAATCATTGATCACCCTGTGGGATGGGGGCTGGGGAGTTTGTTTTTGATGTTTTAATACCAATTCAGAAATGAGAGCTCAGAGTTGTTGATGAAAAGAGCACAGAAATTTGTTATTATTATCATTATTATTATTCATTTTTCTGTCTTAAAGAGACCGAGAGGGAGTTGGTGCCAAGGGGTGAGAAATAAATCATTAGCATCTTCACATTTGCACTGCAGATTAATCTGGGGAAATGAGGCTGGTAGTTTTTAAGCCTCTTGCATATTTGCCAGGTGAACTATTTAACTTGACCTCTCCTTTTACTTTTTTTCTAACCAGAGAGTTTTTCACTTACAGATTTAAAAGGTCACAACGTTAAGCAGAAATCAGAAGCTGATTTATTGCATAAGTACCCTTAGCAGGCATTTTAGCCAGTGCTGTATGAAAGTTTGTTTTAAATTATGCCATTTTTTTCCCTTCCACTGAAAGATGTGATTTGGTTTTCTTTTATATTCCTGCTCCACTTTCCTCACGCTCGCTTTGCTGAACCTTACCAGGTTCTCAGTGCAAGAATGATTTTCTGATTGTTTCCAAGTAAGTGTCCAGCTTGGAGGGCTGGCAGTGGCAGTCCAATGTCAATGATGTCAATTCTGACATCATTTTATGCTGCCCTCAGTATTCACACTTGATTTCTCCTGCTGGTCACTACGTAGCAGGTAAGTGTTAGAGCTGCTAGGAGCTGATGGCAGCTCTGAGCAAGGCCGTGTTTGGGGGCAAAGGAAAGTGATGTCTGGAGCAATGCGACATAGAGTGAAGGCTCCGGCTGAGGGAGCTGTGCTGGGCATTAAGAAATGCATCTTTAGTGGAGACACGAAACAGAGATCCTGACTGCTTGTGAGCACTGGAGATCCCCTAACACGTGCTCCAACAACCAGCGTCTTTGCCAGAGTATCGGAGGTAATTAGTCAGTCTGCCTGCATTCCTTCTTCAGCCTCAATTAATTATGAGGCTCTCGCTAACTTCTGGATAAAACCATTCTGTCGTGGCGTTAGAGGATGTTAACCAGCTGCCACCTTCAGCTTCCATCGATACTTTGTAAATACTGCACAAAGGACTCGAGAGCAAGGCCTCTTGCTAGAGAGCGCAAGCTCTGCTCCTGCTGATCTCTTCCTCCCTGAGCACTTGGCCGAAGAGGAGGAGGACACAATCCTGCCTGTGCTGGTAGCAAATACAAACGCTGCAGCAAGAAAATGCTTTGGTATGTTTCAAGGGGAAAGCTGTTGCTTTTAGTGTTTCATCCTTTATTGACTGAAATATGAACACAGGCCGGCAGAGACATATAAACAGATTCAGTGGGAAGAGCTGTGCTGAAACACAACTATCAGTGTCAGTTTCTTGGATGAGGTTGACAGGGAAAGTAGGTTGGATCTTTTATTAGGTCTATTGATGCTGTTGGGGAGGCAATCTTTTAAACATGTAAATGTGGTTTCTCATATCTGAAATAGAAGCATCAGCCTTTGAAACTAAATAAATACATGTTGTGAACACTCTCCCCAAGTTTAGCAAAGTTATGTTAATCACTTAGACCATCTGTTGGAGAAAATGTAGTTGTGAAGCTGGGATAGGTTAGGGGCATATTAGTGAGAGAAGAGATAATAAAATTGTTTGTTTCTCTAGGATGCAGTAAAGTTTTTGAGAATTGCTTGCTTTTCCTGGTGGTGTTACAGTTCCTTTCTAGAAGTAAGAAAGATGTTTTCTTCATTTTTAAAATATACATTTTCTGTGAGGCTCCAAAATTGTGGTGTATTGGCTTGGTGTTCTCATGACAGCAAAGTTCCTCGGTTTAGCAGGAGGATGAGGTTGGGAGCTTCCTTGCCTGTAGCCCTGGCTGGGCTGGGAGAGCTCCAAGGGCTCCTGGGACAGCTGTGCTCAGCCTCTGCAGCTGGGGAGTGTGAAACACTTCTACTTTTTCCTGAGGGGAAGCAAGGCAAGAACTATACAGAAAATACTTAAAGTCAGTCACCCTAGGAAGTGTGGCTGGTTCCTAATGGCCTGCTGCCTGAGCTTTCCAGCCTGACAGCATCTCTCCTCCTTAAACATATTGTGAAATGTTGAAAAATGATTTGGATGTCTTTACGACAGTGGCATTTGTTCAGGAGGAGCTGTCTGTTTGTTTAAATATAGCCCCAAAGGAGGTGCTTGTTTTCCTAGGATTTCCTCTAACTGCTGACCCAAGCAGGAGAAGAGAGTGTCTTCGCTCTCTTGAAGGGACATCACAGAAGCCTGGCTGAGTGCTGGCAGAAGCGTGATTAATCTTGACTAAACAACCGTGCCAGAGCCACTTCCAAAATGTTGGACTCCAGACCAAACGCGTAGTATACTTATAATAACTCTCCTGTCCTTTTCAATTACCTTGTCTTTCTCTCAACTCCAAATGCATCAGTCTTGTTTGAAGGCTTTGTTATACGCCACTGATGTGCTAATGCAAGCTGTAGTCTGTCCTTGTTACAACATTTACTGCCAGTAAAGCTCATGTGGACAAGGAGAGGTACAATTGCGGGGAAAAGCAGTATTTTTCAAAAAGTAACCATCAATTTAGGTTGCCCTCTGTCTTTTCGGGAGATATCAAGATACACCTGAGAGCAAGTTCTTCATCTGGTGTTGTACCTGACTTGAAGGAAACAGGACGAGTGTTTGAGACCACTCACAAAACACTCAGGAAATCCAACGAGTCTCACGGTTGTTAACATTTCCCCAGATGTGTAGTTCATGGAAGGCTGTGGAGATACGTTGCACTGCTGAGGAGTAACAAGCAGGGATCTAAACCTTTTAGGAGGGGCAGGTGGTGGAACCCCAAATGAATGATGATACATGATCCAATGCAGAGTCACAAATCCCTCAAATTGTTTGGGAGGGAGGTTGCTCCCACCCTTCTGCTGCTCTGGTTTCTGTGATTTAGCAAACTGGGTTATTTAGTCAATGTGATTCATGCCTCTCAGACCATCCACTGCAGTGCTCCTAATTTCAGGTCAAGAGGAAGGAAGCAAAGGCTTCTGTGTGAAACAAAGGATGTCACGTACTGATCTCCATTGAAACAGCAGTAGAGGAACTGGTGTAATAACCAAATGAAGAGCAAATGAAATGCAAAATTGATGGGAGAAGTAGAATGCTAAAATAATTTTTAAATGTTGTTAAACCTCTGCGGCAATGTTGGCTCCTGCCATTTTATTACTGAGGTGAAGGAAACCTCAGGTTTTTACAAGATTTGTGGCTCTGGGAATTTTCCTTCAGAATAAGGCCCTTCTAAAAATGGGTTTCCTTTTGCTCCTGGAGTAGATCTCATTAGGTTGAACAGGGCCAGCTTTCCTTGTATTCCATAACATGCTGTTTTCCTCATGAACTGGGAGGCTCATGAATTTTCCATCCGGAACTGCAGCCATGAACCTGGGGGACTGAGGCTTGTTGTTGACTGCTTGCTGCCTTTCCATGCAGTACTGTGGTAAATCCAACAAATAATTGATTTAGCAGTGCAGGAAGGTCACCAATCTTCTTTTATAGCTGTCATGTACAGGTTGAGATCCCTGTCCTGCAGCTCTTAGCCCTTGGAAAATCCATCGCTAGGGGGGCTTGTGGTCTTTTTTGTTCCCAACTGCACAATGGTGGCAAATCAGGTGCTTTAAATTTTTACAGGATTAAAGAGGGCTGTGCTGTGTATTGAATCACAGGTCACTGCTTTTCTCCGAATCAAGAGAATGAAATTGTTATCTGGTATGGTCACCTGGAAAAATGAGATTGAATAATGACATTCGTACATTCAAGTACAGATTCGTTGATGTCAGGTTTTGCTCCAACGTGGTGAGAGTGAATCAGATTACTCAGCCATCAAGTTTCATCATCGTGCCTCCATCACTCACTAATGGCTTATGCCTTGGGAATCAGCAGAATTATAACTAAAAATATTATTCTAATGAACCTGATTGGTTGCAGAATATAATACAAGAAAGAAAATGCCTTTTCAACCCCTGGTATAATTACTTATGTCTCTTCATGATGAATCATAAATTCTCTTTTGATATCTACATGATAATTTGTAGAAATTTAAAAATACCTTTCTATGTGAGTTCTATTGACAAATTGTCTACAAATAACTTACTGACTTCTCAACTGCATGAGTTATTTGAAATTATTCGTAGAGTGCTTCTTGGTTTGCTGATTGTTTACAAGCAATTCCTTTTTAGTATTCAGTGGCTGGTATTCAAGTGTTCAGCTTCCAGCTGCACGATTCAGTTTGTATTTTGACATATAGGTCATACAATAGTATTTCTGCTCCCCGACTAAATGCGTATAATTCATAGGATCTAGCTTCTTGCACGAATATTTGCATGGAATTACAAAATTCTTATTCTGCAGCCATTCTTTAACACTTGATTATCAGCAGAAACTGAAACAATCCTTTTAAATCTTATTTGTGGTGTATTTATGGAAATGCTAATGCACAGTGGACATTACCATAAATGAACAAATTTGCTGTAAAGCTTCAGCTATGCACTCAGCTGCATTTTCATTAGTTTCACTGTGTTTGCCCGTCTTCTTTTTATGATCTCAAAATATTAATCATTTGAATATTTATTTTTCGGCCTATGTGAAATTAAGTAATTTTATGAAAAATGTACACATACATATTGTTGAGTTATAAGCATTTTCCATGGAAACTGCATATAGTGACCTCCACGCTCAGTGATGGTTGCAGAGTGCCTTATATGTGTCCTTCCGTCTGATTTTGCAAGACTTTTCCTGTCACATGTTGCTAGAATGCCACAGTTCTCTTTAAAACCACAGTACCATGAATATAAAATCAATAGACAAATAAAATCCAGCACTAACTGGACAAGCCAAAGCCATGAAAGGAGCAATAGCCAGCCGCTCTTATGAGTCCCAGTCTTTGGTTTGTGGTCTCACAGTTCCCGTTTTCCCCTGCTCTCCCCAGCTGCCCCCTGCTCTGTAGAGAGGAGATAAAATGATTGCAAGTGTGGAGAGATTTCAGTCCAAGGATTACACTGGAAAGCAGAGAGCATGTTTGAAATTCTTGCACACATTTCTAAAATAACAGTGAGAACCATGCTCTCTTGCTGTTCAGAGATAAGGGAAGACTGTCCTTGAAGAACTAAAGTGTCCAAAATATAACGTATCATTGCTGTTTCTTAGTTCATGGACCATTTTGAAAACACTTGTATTATTTTTCTTCACATATTCAAATAACCACAGTGCAAGGCATCTGGCCTCTCTGGATTCTGTTTGCTGTGCTTCCCTACACCTCTCACTGGTCCCTGGGGCTCAGGAGGGTGTTTATTAGAAATGAATGTTTAATGTCTGCCTTGAAAAGCTTCTTGTCTGTCTTGGAATTTCTGGTTGCAGTGCTCTGGAAAGATCTGCCAGATGTGGAGAAGGGCCCTGTGGAGCATTATCTGGGCACTGAGAGTAGCTCCTGCATCTTGTGATTGTTTTTAGTGAGGGCTTTCTTGTCTTGCTGGTTGGCAGCTCATTTGGCAGAGCTGACACCGATTATCTTGTTTGACCCTCATTGTTTCCAGTTAAGCCCTGGTGCAGGAGTCCACTGTTTTGAGAGTGAGCTGTGGAGATGGGACAGTCAAAGGAGATCCCTGACTCAGCTGGCCCTGGTACCAGCAGGACACTGTGGCAGCTGTTCAAAGCAGACACTGAGAAAGCAAAGCCCAAAGTGAGCCAAATGCTTCCTCCACCTGTCTTGCTCCTGAGGCGAGGCCCAAGAGGCAAAGAAGCCTTTAGCTCTAGACACTTGTGCCATAAGATTGCTCTGACTGCTTTCACCTGGGATGGCAGCTGGTGCCTGAGCCTTAGTTTTCCTTCTCACCTGCCTTTAATTTAAATGCAGCTGATTTCTGCTGCAGCTAGGAGATGGAGTGTTCTGAATGCTTCAGCAGTATGTAAAAACTCTGGCAAGCTCACTCTGAGGTGTACTGAGGTGAGGGATATGCATGCTATGTCTCTTGTTACTGTCTTGAGACTGACTTGCTTGTGCCTTGGAAGAATTGTCTGATAATTTGCCCAGATGGGCCGGTGCTGTGCAAGTGTTGAGAAACCTTTCAAAGGCTATAGATACTGATTGCATGATCGGTGTGAAAGAGCAAGGTTTCACAGCCTCCCAAGTCTTTGTCCTTTCTCCCAGTAGCTGGGCTCACTTTCCACGCACCAAAAAGCATTTTTCTGATAGAAAGCTCCTAGCTTGAGCTCTGTGCAGACTGCTGTATCTTGCCGATTGGTAGCCAGACATTAGAGCTGACCTAAGTCATCATTGACTGTAAGCAGCAGCTTTCCCCAGGCGAGTCAAAGGGAACGAAATTTTCCCCTTGGAGGAGCTCTCTTTAGCTTCTTGCAGCTAGGAGCTGCTTTCTGAGAGCCTTTAAACACCTAATTTCACCCAAAATACGTCTGTCTGTCCAGAGCAGCTGTCTTAGGAGCTATGGCACAGCTCATCTGGGAGCCTTTTTGTGTGCTTGTGTGGCCCAAGAGACCAAGACAAATAATGCAGCAGAGAGTTTTTGTGCTGTTGTTTCCTTGTTGTGTTTTCCTGATGGCAATGCCTACCTAATGAGTTGGGATGCTGCCTCCTCTAGATTCTTGTGGAATGCTGCAGTTAAAAGCTAAGTACTAGTAAAAGCTCTTGTTGCCAATTGTAAGGCCAAAAGGCTTATATTAGTTCGCACTCTTTGTCAAACTGTTTTACAAGTAATATTGGTCTTTTCTTTTTCCCTTTCTCTCAGTTTCACTGTTTCTAGGCTGAAGCAAAACACTGAATTGCAGGTGTGCCATTTATTGAAATGCTGCAAAAAAAAAAATTGAAGTTGAAATTACAAAAAAACCCACAGGGGAAGGTCAGGCAAAAGATAAGGCCATGATTATTTTCAAGACCTATCCTTGAAGGCAGCTCTGTAATAGAAAAACAGAATGCAGAGAGTTGGTTGGAAGGAATAGCCCCTGCAACAGGAACCCTTGGGTCCCACTGTCATGAGGAAACCTGAGTCAGACCCCCTCTTTATTGTTCAAACTGGTAAAAAGTTGCATTTTGGCTTCTACAGACTATTACATGACCAGGCTCGGAAAGACAGGCATATCAGCATGTGCAGCATTTTGGGAACACTTCTAAAACTGTGGGCTCGTGAGCAAGGCAAAGTCCCACCATTTATGTCAGTGACATCTAAAGTTTTGAGGGTGGGACAGATCTTTTTGGTTTCATTTGAAAAAATCCCAAAGGGCCAGGTTTTTCAGAAACAGCTAAGTATTTCTTGCCTGAGGAGGCTTGAACACCCAGACTGAGACATTTGTACTGATGCATTCCCCAAACCACTGACCACTTCTGAAAACTTTGTGAAGCTGGTCTCTATACATCTGTTTGGGATATGTTTATGGCCCTGTTGCAGACACAGAGTTTTGCCCTCAATTTCAATGGAATTGTAGTTTCCCTTGGCATCCCTCCTTCTCTTGTCTTTGAGGCTCAGAATTGCTCCTTCGCTAATTGCCCAAGCCCTCCACGAGGGTATTCTCTGACAATACACTATTTTTACAACAGAAAACATTGTCTCACATTTTAATAACTGTATTAATAACTGGGAAAGCTAGGGAGAGATGTTTCTTTGCTGACACACTGTGACAGTGAGCCAAAGAGCTTGATTTCTGTGGCTTTCAGAGGGGTGGCATCCCATTTCTGCAGTTCTGGGAGATCCTTTGGGATTCATCCAGCGTTGTTGCAGAATCTCCAGAGTATTTTGCTCTGTCTGTGCCATGTAATAAGAACAATTGTCCTTGATCTAGACTGCATGAGCTGCCCCATACTTGCAATGTCCATTATGCTGCACTATTTTTGATTACTAGGTCTTTAAACTGCTGAATGAGGGGACAGAAGAGAAAAACAGTGGCAAGGATAGGGGGGAAAGCAGTGATGAAAAACATTTGCAAACAGGGAAGATGCCCTAGTAATGAAAGCTGGTATGTGTCCTTAAAAGCACCATCACCAGAAAATACCAGCAAGAAATTAATACCTGCCTTCTCCCTAGTCAGCCCATTCTGATGTGCTGTAATTCTGCTGAATGCCACGCAACACAAAATGGCTATGAGGTGCTCATACTACAATTGAGCATCTTAATTCCTTAGCTAAGGAAACAATTACCTCATCCCTGTGTTTCTAACACATGCTGGAATTGCTAATATTGATAGTGGTGTTTCCTTTGGACCGTTGAAAAGTTTTGAACATTTTTAACACTGAATTCCAGAAAAAAATTCTGTCAGAGTTGTTCTGTCCTGAAAGATTGCTGGTCAGAAAGTTTTTTTGTGTTTGTTTGTTTGGGCTTTTGTTGGTTTGTTTTTCAGTTTTATTTGTTTGGGGTTTTTTTGTTTGTTTGATTTGGTTTGGGTTTTTTTTGTTTTTAACATACAGAGAGTAGAAGGGAAAAACGTAGCTCTTATGACAATTTTTATTTTTGTTTTCTGGGAGAAGAATAGGATGGATGTATCTCCTTGCCTGCTGTTAACTTAGAGTCTTTCCTTATCTTGTGCAGCTGTTAGTTTGGCTGATTCTGCATGTCCTTAATTCCTTCCAGTTACTGGCTTTCTGTCGTTAATAGGTGCCTTTCTGTTGTGCAGACAGAGGAAACCCTTTTGAGGCCTTTAAGATTTATGTTGTTAATACTATTTACATTTTGGCATCTGATCCTTGGTACTTGAAAATCTAGTAGCTATTTCTATAGGGCTCAGCTCTGCCTTTACTCAGTTTTCCGCCATGGTCATCCAAGTCAGTTAAACTCTACTTCCATGTGTGGTGTGTGACTTTGCTGGCTTGCGTGTTCCAAGGAAATTTACTCGTTGATAATTTTTAAAGTTGCTGTATTTTGACTTAGGCAGGTGGTGTATTTGCACTGTACTCTTCTATGGTAGCCTTTATTCAGAGGTTAAGTTCAGTAATTTGCAAAAATCAAACCTTTCTTGTGGCTTATTTGTACCTGTGCAGAGCTGGAGCTACCTCAGACTCCAGGAGGAAACAGTTAAGAACAGCAGAAGGTTGGACATTGAGGCGATGCAGAAATGATGTAACATGGGCAAGGAGACCTGGCCCGCTATGTGGGGAATATAAAGAAGGATTTGAGGGGAGAGGTGTAAAAATCTCCACCCAGGATTCCAGCAGAGAGGGTAGTTTCTTCCATGTCTCGGAAAATCAACTTTCATTTCTCTTTGCCCTTAGCAATTTGATTTCATGTGCTGATCACAAGATTCATTACTGCCAAGGGCCAAAACCTTTGAACCATGTACTAGATGTTCAGAACTTGATGAAAATGCCAAGATGCGTGGTATATAATGGCTTTGTTGCTGTGGTCAGGAGGATTTAGGTGGAGTAGCAGGCACTGGAATGGAATTTTGCAAGATTTAACTCTTCATTTCAAGAGGATAATGGAACAACATTGCATGTCCTTTTCCATGACTGACTGTGGCTTTCTCTTTGGCCTTTATCACTTGATTATTGGGTTTTGTGTACTTTTTCCTCTTGAAATACTCCTGCTAAGCCCTTTAAAATTGTGTGTTTCAAGAAAAACAATCAGGACTTAAGAGACATTTTTTTGGGAGTGGGGGAATCTGGAGTTTGTTTAAAGAAAGGGGATCTGAAGAAGATAAAACAGAGATATCAGTTATGCAGAACTAACGATGCATTCCAAAGGAGAGTTGAAGAGCTGTACAGCTCCATGAAGTGCTCCATTCTGTATTAGTTTTTTCACTGGGAAATCTTCTGAAGGACCAGAATCACACACACATGTATTATGCATAAAACTCTGTAATACTTGAAAGTATATTTGGATCTAACACTGCATGAGGAAGCCCATGGCATTCTCATGGAGCAAGCAAATGACACTAAATTCCCTAGGCAGGAATCAAAGCCTTTCCAAACTAACCTCATCACCAGCAGATGTTTGAGTTGCTATAAGAGACACGCACCCTTGATGCACATACAGCGTGTGCTGCCTTGAATGTCTGTTTTTCTTTCTACTCTTGGATGCTCCCGTAATTCTGGGAACATCCTGCCCAAAACTGTCAACATGCCTTCTCAGGTGACTCTGAGGAAAAAGCTACAAGAGACAGATGAGAGCCTTTAAAAAGTATGATAGAAAACTGCCAGATTGTCAGAGCTAATAGAGTGACAGCTTGAGTGTGAAAACCCAAGTGCTGTGCTGCAGTATCCCAGGGATCAGCCAGCCCTTTATTCAAGGAAAGAGGAGGGAGCGGCAATAGCTAACCTAAATTAACAATTTAGGCTGACAGAAAGCATCCTTTTGAGTCAAACAAGAAAGAATAACTTGAAAAACAGTTAGACTGACTGTCGTTTATGCACTACAGATATTTCAAACTCAAGAAAAACTGAGGAAGTAGTGATGGTTGTTAAACAATGATTTAAAATTATTTGAAGTAGCTATTAATATTGCAAATGCTTCTGTTAGGCAACCTGCTTCCTTGGGGCAGGTAATTTAATCCTATTGCTCAGAAGTGCAGTTGGTTTCTTCTTCCAATAGGTTTAGGGCACAGAGGGCATTTGAATTAATGAGTGGCAGACATAGTAGGGAAATACTCCATTATCCTTAGCCTTTGGTAAGTCTGGGTAATTAGTGAAACACTTAAAAGAGATAGCTTTCATTTCCATGCGATTTCAAAATAACTGTTTCATCTGGTAGGCTTGTCATGTGTGTTGACTGATAACACATGGGTAATATATGAGACATCTACCTCGGAAGCACCTGCACTGAAGTGGTTCTGAGCTGCTGAGTTGAAGGCCCCATGACCAGCTATATTTAAAAACTGCGCAAAACAGTACCTGCAGCACTTGTTCATTTAAAGGGGGGCATTTGGCCTCCTTGGGGCAATTTTTGGGTGCCAGCTAAGAATTCCTTGTGCTTAATTTACATCAGAATCCCTAAATCTCCTCCCCATGAAAATGAGAAGCATCAGTAGACTGTCAACTTTGCTTTTAAGGATGAACTTTACAAGCTGTAAAGGAAACAAATTTCATGGAAAAACAGGAGAAAGAAAGAGGAAGAAACAGTGATCTCCACACTGAAGGAATAAGCTTGAGACTGAAGATGTTCTCTTCCCAGTTCATTCACTGGCTTCCTGCCTAATCTTTACCGCCAATATCTCTCTGGATTTCTGCTTCCCATCTGTAACAAGGGAAATGTTATTATTTTTTTTTTCCTGCTTTTTATTTGTTTAGTCAGCTAGCTTTCTGGGCAGGGAGCTCTTTTATGCTGCACAAAGTAAGAAGCTTGGGTCTGTGGGACCTCAAGGGACTCTTGTGTTATGAACAGTAACAAAGGGGCAGGAAGATGAACAAAGGCATGTTTTGGCAAAGATGGCCAGTAGTTCACATATTATTCTTTTTTTTTTTCCCTTTCTTTTGGCGGGGGGGAGGGGATAAATTCCTTTGCCTTAGTTGCCAGGGAAGTTAAAGCATTTCTGAAATGTAGCTTTGAACAGTTTGTCACAGTTCGGCATGGTGCTCAGTAGGCCTTGTGGCTTCTTTGTGGTAGGATCCCCTCTTGCAGTGGTTACCGTGAACATGATTGCCACTCTTGTTATTGGTCACAGATCAGGTAGTTTTTCCATTTCAGGGTATGGGGGAAAAAATCTATATTATTTTGTTAGCATTGAATAGTAATTGTGAGTTTTAACAGCTGAGCAGCCAGCAGTGTTGCTGGGGGAACACCTGGAGGACAGCACAATCCCTAGTCACAGCCAGCACGGCTTCATGAGGGGAAAGTGTTGCTTGTCACATTCGATTCCCTTTTATGATACGGTAACCTACCTAGCTGATCTAGGAAAGCCAGTAGATGTAATCTCTTTGGACTTCAGCAAAGCTTTTGGTACTGTCTCTCACAGTAGCCTTTTGGACCAAACACCCAGCACACAGCTGGATAAACACATCATGTGATGGGAGAGCAACCGGCTCTCACAGGTCAGGCACAAAGGCTTATAGGGAATGAGATGACATCAGACTGCCATTTGGTCACTGGTGGGGTTCCACAGGGCTCCATCCCTGGCCCAGTTCTCCTCAACATCTTCATTAAGACCTGGATTGGGGGACTCAAAAAATACTAAGTAAGTTTGCTGACAACACTGAATTAGGAGGAGCTGTCAACTCCCTTGAAGGCAG
>VZTI01005534.1:1127157-1216070 GCA_013397865.1 Struthidea cinerea
AAAGACATTAAGGTATTAGAGAGTGTCCAAAGGAGGGCCATGAGGATGGTGAAGGGTCTGGAGGGGAAGCTCTATGAGGAGCAGCTGAGGTCACTTGGTTGGTAAGCCTGGAGAAGAGACTGATGGGAAATCTCTCTCCTCACAAGGGGAAGTGGAGGGGCAGGCACTGATCTCTTCTCTCTCTCATGGCCAGGGATAGGACCCAAGGAAACAGCATGAAGCTGAGCCAGGGGAGGTTTAGGTTGGACATTAGGAAAAGGCTTCTTCACCCAGAGGGTGGTTGGGCACTGGAACAGGCTCCTCAGGGAAGTGGTCAAAGCACAAACCTGAACGAGTTCAAGGAGCATTTGGACAACACTCTCAGGCACATGATTTGACTCTTGAGATGTCCTGCATGGGGCCAGGAGTTGAACTCCATGATCTTGATGGGTCCCTTCCAACTCAGCATATACTATGATTCTACTAATTCAGTAGGGTAGAGGCGGTGGATTTGGCCAGTGTCTGATCATGTCATTTGGTGTGCACCTAGATGTGTGCTGGCTGTTCCCCACAGCATGTTGAATAACTCCCACACATAATTATAAATCTAAACTCAGGTTTCAGAGGTGAGTCAGATCAACCTGAGGCATTGGATGTTGTGACCTACATTCTCCCTGGGCATAATTTCTGTGGGAAAAAGTTCCTGTGTGGATAGATATATACCTTTAATTTTCAGACATTGTGACAATACTGTTTTCAGCAGGGCAAAATGCATTTTTGCATAGTCTGGTCTGTAACTGGAGCTGCATCTGGTGCTCCTGGGAATGCCAAACCTCACATCTGATCTGAAATGCCAATGAGCCCATATGAAGCCGTTAATGTTTGTGTGAGGTTTTTTAGTCCTCATTACCAACCTGATAGAAAGATAATTCCTCAGCTGCTGTTCCAACCTGTGGGATTTTACACACTTAATTAATTTTCTTTCTTGTTAAAAAAGATCTCTTTTTATGCACGAGGAGCTGTGCTTGACTTGCTTTTCAGAGACTCTTCTCATGTCTGTATCAAAGGCACAGAGGCCCCAGAAACTGGAGGGTGAGCCCTAGGGGCAACATGGTTGTGGAGGCTGAGCTTGGAAGCGCTGCCTTGTGTGCTAAGGGCTAGATTCTGGGGGGGGAGTTAAGTCTGCACAGTGGAGGGGATCCAGGTTCCTTCCCTGCTCCCCCCTTTTGCCACCACTCAACAATACAATGGAAGCTTGTGACATGACCAAAGGATAACAAACCGCTTGCTGAATGCCTGCTGAGAGTTTAAAACGCCAGCCTACACCACCCTCCCCAACCTTTCAGCATGTCAGCAAGCTGTCTATGTAAATACACGTATCAAACAATAAGCAGATGCCTTTTTAACATGCGCTGTTTCAGGCTGAGATACTTAGTTCTGGTGCAGCTCATCTCAACATCTGTCAAGCTAATGCCAACTCCACAGCTCCCTTTCACTTGTATTTAATGCACAAAGATTTGTGTTGTGTTAAGTAATGAGGAATTGGCTTGGTTTACATCTGTTTTGGTGTTATTTCTGATGCATAAAATGTAAAATGGTAATGCTTTGTGTTCCTCCTGATCTCTGTGTCAGTATGTAGTGCAAACTCTTGTTGCTTATGCTTGATTAAGTGGCTTCATACTTCCATGTGTGTGATTGTACAAGTACACAGGGAGGAAAAAAATGTCATTTGCAAAATATGCCACCATTGGGGCCCCAAACATAGAAACATTGAGGTGGGGAGGAAGCTGTGACGAGGGTTGGATTTAAAATAAATTTTTTTTAAAAGATAAATTCCAGCAGAGTCACTTGTGCCCCTTAAATCAAACCCAGGAGCTGCAGAGTCTAAAGCCCCAAGGGTGTGGGGCTCAGTGCAGTGCCTTGGGAGCAGCACCCGTGAGCTGCTAGTCCGGGTCAGGTCATGTCTAATCCAGGGTCTTGTCTCTGATAGCAGCCAGCACTGAGTAGAGAGAATGTAAGACCGGGGCAGCAACAGGGAGAAATTCCACATTAAGCTTTTGTTTATTTTTGTTTTCATATTAAAAATGTATTGAGCCCAGATGATCTGTAGCCCACTGGGCCTACTCCTCTACTGAAAATTCACCTGCAGGCTAGAGGAACGTTGGATCCTCTAGTGCTGCTATCCATCTCTGTGCCTCTGCATCAAGCCTGGAGAAGAAGCCTGCTTTTCATTTTCTTCATTCACATTTCTCACACGCTACTGCTTTTGCTCTGGTGAGATACTAAGGAATCATATTTTTAAAAAAGACAAACCAGACAGACTCTTTATGCATGCAACAAGTCTTTAAGACAGCTCTCTGTCAGACTTTTCTGGAGTCTGCTGAGAGAAAGGAGAATATTCCTGCTGCTTGAGACACTTTCAATTGGATTACATATAAACAAAGCTGGGGGAGAGGAGAGGCATGATCCTCCACTGGAGAGGAGGATTTATATGACCTGATATATCTCGTGTTTCTTAATGTTCCTTGAATAGAGATGATTGAAATCTCTCATGTGAGCAAGCACGCACAGAAGACAAAATACATTATTAGTGACCCTTAATATATTAGAGCCCTCTGCTTCTGATCACAGTGGTGCATCAGCTGGAATAGTAACAGGGCATGAATGGGGTTTGCCTACATGGACAGGACTGTTCTTCCACAATGGAAAGGGAAAATTGCTACTAAAGATGCCATTGAATCAAATTTTTTCTCTGTATGCCTGCCTGTGACGCCTTCCATGTTGTGGTTTCAGACCACTTTACAAGCCTGAATAACCTTTTTTTTCCCCTCACTGTCTTCAAAGGCTGGGAGTTAATATGCAATACCTTGTGTCTGAAAGGACTAGGACTGTGTTCAATAGGATATGTTTTTATTAGGCAGCAGGCACTTTGTGCTGTGCAAAAGTGTATGGACATATGCATTTTCTACATGCAAGCACTTGCACCTCTCAAATACTTGTCCTTCCGCTTCAAAGAAACCACGATATGGCTGGTATGTGTGTATTTGAAATGCCAGGTTGTGCAGAGCAGAGAACAGGCTTGTAAACAAACACCCATGGGAGGATGAACCACAGCTGGAAGAGTCCAGTGGAGACACAAGCATGGAGAGCATCTGCCCAAGTACCACTTTGGTGGGCCCTTGCTCTGCTCACTAGACCATGCTGCCCCCCTACTGCATGTAAGATGAATGTCCAGGCTGCAGGGCAGTCCTCACCAGCGCTCCTGTGCTCCCGCTGAACCCTCTCTCTCGCCCTGGGGAAGTGTGAAGTAACACCTCTGTGCTGGGGAGCAGGGAGCTGCTGACAGAAGGCTGATACCCTGTGCGTGGGAGGAATTTCCTTTCATGTGGTCTGGTGTGACATAAGCACTTTCCAGCTGGCTTGTAGGTGCCTTTGTAATCCCTGGATTGACAAATGGCAGTTCAGCTCAGTATGGCTGTCATCTTCAGACGGCATGACAGAGAAGGGGAGCTTGACATGTCCTGCTGCAGGCCTGTCTCCGTGTCTTATGGGGCTGCTGGGTGGAGTTGCTGTGAAAAGACCTTCTCTCCCAGCTTTTCATCGTGATCCTGAAGGAGGTGCTAAGCATTGTGTGATGCAGAGGGGTCAGAGATGCTACCTGACGCTTCATATGGACAGCTGGCATTGACCCTGAGATGCTGATATGGCTGGGCAGGGCAGAGGATTTGGCCTTCAAAAGAAAGCAAAGCAGCAAGGAGGAGAGAATTAATATCATGAAATGGATTTACATGGCGCCATCTTCATATCTGAGCTGGAGCTGTCAGGGAGAATGAGATCCAGACTCGCTGCTGTTCTGCAGAGAGGAGCTGTTATGGAGTGATCACTCAGTTAAAGTGGTGGCTCCACCTCTGTGCCCCGTGTCTGGCTGATTTCTGCAAGCAGAAAACAGACACAGTCTGGCATGATCCCTTCTCCTCTCCCACTGGCCTTCCATGCCTTTCTGCAGGCTCTGATTTACCTTCTTTTGCTTGCCTTATTGTTTTCACCCCTGGAGCACCGGTTGGTATCTTCCTCCCACCCTTACCTGCTTCTCAGCTCCATCACCTTGCCCTCTTTTTCATCCTCAATCATTTCTGGCTCCCTCCATTCAAAATAAGTTGTACTTTGACATCTATGCAGTAGATGAAGAGGTGTGTGCCTGTTTGTTGTATACAATACAGAAAGGGTGTGTGGGTGTGTGTTAAACATTTAACTACCTATGTTTTATCACACACTGCTCCGTCCTCTGTTCTGGAACTTGCCTTTTGGGGACTCACAGCACCTTTTCCTGGGCGTAACTCTCTTCTGCTGTGCAGAGGAGCAAGAGGGGAAGACGCAGAGCAACTCTGTTGCTTCTTTCTTATTCTGCTGGAAATAGTCCTGTCCTCCTCCTGCCTTCCAGGCAAAGCCCTTTTCTGGTCAGCCTAATGAGCTGGAAAGTAAGGAGGAAGATTTTGCCTTTAGTCCGGACCTTGACAGGGTCTGCAGGGTCACTGTGAGGTGCTTCCCCTCACTTCCTTCAGGTGTACAAGAAGGAGCTGGTCTTTACCCAAGCAGGAGGAAGTAAAATAAAGTGTCAGTCTTCTCCTCAGGCCCAGTACGTGTCTTATGTATTTTCCTTGCTGTTTCTGACAGGCTGACCAGCCTCAATCGCAGCGCTAGAGACCCGAAGCAAGGATCCTGACCGATGCGTGTTCCGTGCAGCCTGACTTTTTGAGGAGAACAAGTATTTCCCTGAAAGTCTGTCCCTTCAAAGCAGCACACAGGTAAGGCAGACCTGTCAGCCTGATGCTCAGGCTCAGCTGCTCTGGATTGAGCAAAGGGCTTTTCCCACTCATTGGGCTCAAGAGGGGCGTTGTCACCACTGCCTGCCATGTCTGTAGGGGTGAAACCTTACAATGTATTTACAGCATGGGGAACATTTCTCAGCAAAAATGTACTTTCAGAGGATCAAGACTGCTCATATGGTTGAGGTAAATATAGGTTAAAAGCATGGGAGGAGTATGCTGAAAAAAGAAAAATGTTACATACGAGCAATAAAGCAGTACTTGGATCTTGTGTTCTAAAATAATTTTATGTTGGAAATACCTTAATTTAAACAGAAAACTTCTTCAGAAAAAGGAATAAAGGAATGTATCTTGTGGGGAAGGGGTTAAGTAAGAAATTAATTTAATAATGTAGTTTTCAACTAGGAAAGATGTATCAGGTCGTCCGTAAGTGAAAAAAACAAACACAAAAGCCTTGCAGTTCTAATTGCTATGACTCATGGAAACCAGATCTAGAAAAAATGAGGCCCTTTAGTCCAAACTCTTAATCCCCTACTAGTATGTAACATCATTCCCAGCAGCGTCTACCACTCCTGATTTAAATGATGGGATTTTCCCTTGTCCCCTTGGGACACTATTGCACAGACTAATAGAATTAATCTGCTTACTTCTCTTTCAACCCCTGACCACTGCAGATGCAATTAGTAGTATGTGACGGGAGGATTCTGTTTCCTACGCTGTATTATGGAGGCTTAGGGCTGTATTGTGTTAAACCAGACATCAGTTGCAAGCGTGTTTGCATGAGTGTGGCTTATCTGTCAGTACTCATTACAGCCCCATAAACGTCTCTGAACTGCATTTCTCAGACTTAGGAGCTTTTCTACAATGGTAATTCAGGATCTGATAAGGCACAGACTAATGTATTTGAATGCCTGTGAGAAAGATAGTGTGATTGGAAACTAAAGTGAAATGCAAAGTCATATGCTGCCAGTGCTAGACACTTGCAGAGGCAATTTACTTCTGTGCTTCTGGAGCATTCACACCTTTTTGCTGTGTGTGGTGCTGCTGGGGGTACGGCTGCACCTTTCCATCTGTGAATTTCAGGCTTGTCTTAGCTGAATGCTGTGGGCTTCTGCTAATGTTTACTGAAAGACTCCAGTCAAATAACCAGATAAATACAAAGTCAAATAAATTGGAGCTTTGTATTAACTAAAACTGGTTGTATTTAGTTAATACATAGTAGAACATCTTTCTGTGACATTTTACCTGGTTTGCTTCTCAAATTTGGAAAAGTTTTATTAGGGAGAACAGTTAGTTTCTAAAGCAGATGAATGGAGTTTTGACTGGGTGACACCTGGAGAGTACAGCAACAGCTGAGCTGTACAAACTCCTTGTGTGGACACGTGGATTTATCCACTTCCAAAGGAAATTAAAAACAACATCCTAATACAGAACGCAACTGCAATATAATTGCTATTGGAGGTTTGAATGAGGCTTCAATGTGAAATGGAGCCTCAGGGTCCTGAAAAACTGGGCCTTCCACATGGGCTCTGTCCTCTGGCACTAAAGGAGGAGGTTACAACCCTGTTCCTCCTCTCTCCCAGTAAGTCCTGGCTCTAATGTGCCATAGCTTTTCTGGAGTATTTCCTCAAACAGAGAGCCTAAATATAATCTTAGCCACTGGTCCAGTCTTTCATTATCAAGATAAGTTAATTAAGCTTATTAAAATTTGGCTAAGTTGACTGTGTTTGTCAAATCCGAAATTCTTAAACACTGAAGATTGCAAAGCTTTGATGTGCTCAATGAGTCCTGTGCTAATTTTCCCATTGTTTTTAATCGCTTGAAACTCTTTTCCAGTGTGGTGCTTGGCTGCTTCATGTGGTTTCATAGTGGACTTTAAAGGATGGGGAGGTGGACACTGAAGCCAGGGGTAATGATCCGTCACACTTCGGATCATCTGCAGCTTATGTTCCATCCCTGCTTTGCCAGCCAAGCTTTGTTCCAGTGAAAGTGTCAGTAAGCCCGAGGCAGATAGGTACTGTTTCTCCTCTTCTGTTCTCTTTTTCTTTACTCTGAAAGTTTATCTTGCTGCTCTAAAAGCCTTGCATTAGCTGGGGGGCCATGAAGTAAAAGGCATGCTTTAAACACAGATGCTGGTGATAGTCCTTTTAAAAGTTGCATTTCTCAAGCTGGGAGCTATTGACCCCTTTCAGTGCAGTCACAAAGAAATCCAAGAGGAAATGGAGGGTGAGGACCAGCAGGGACTATATATATATATATATATATATAATTTTTTTCCCTCAAGTCTTCTTCTTACTCCACCCCCTGCCAAGCTGGCTATTGTTTGTGCCTCCACATGGGTTAACTGTGGCCATATAAGGAAAATGGCATAATGCTACATTCTTTCTAAAAACTGATTTTTACAGTGGCTTTTTCTTCCCCCCTTGCTGAAAGTTGTTCTGTTTTGGTGCAAGCTCTAGGCAAAAGGAAAGTGGTAGCCCATGGTACACATGTATACCACCTTGGGCTGTGCAAAAGACTTATTTTTTCTTTGTTATCCCAGTTCAGGTGATGAGGCAAAGCAGCAAAATAGCAAATGATGAGGTCCAGCTACTATGACAGGAGCAGAGGATGTTGCATTTTCCTGCATCTTGAACTCAGTAACAATGAATAATAATGATGTTTGTTTTCTCGCCTTTTTTTCCTTGCTGAGGAGGATGCTCAGGCCATGGGACAGAGGCACAGAGCTCTGTGTCCCTTTTCATTCACAATCTACCTTTTATTCATGTATGTTTGCAGCTGAAGTGCTGAGTGAGTGGTGATGCCTTTTCTTAGTCTTAAAATCAAGAATCAAACATGGTTAGAAGAGAAAAAGGGATTTTACCTCTGTATTTATTTTAAGGATCCTTAGATGCACCACGTCCAGGTGGAATGCACCTCAATGCCTACCGCAATGCCCACCCCCAAAAGATCTGGTATAACATTACAGGTCTTACTAATTAGCATATCTATCAAAGATTCCCCAATGAGAGGCTCGAGTGAGCCCCCCCTCCCCAAGGAACCTTCCCCTTGGATGGTTCTAACTCAGTTTAAAAAATGTGTTCAGGAGAGGACCTTGGTGTCTGGGGCTTTCTGATCCCTAACTACGAGGCTTCTAAGATGTTTAGTCTCTTAGCTTGACAAATAAGTCTAAGAATGCAGGCTAAAAAGCACTAAGAATACAAAAAGCTATTAAAAGGTATATAAAAGGGGTATAAAAGAAAAGGCAAAAAATCATCATGGCATCAGTGGCATGCACCGGTTTGGGCCAGCAGCTTCTTCAGCTCTGCTGGATGACCAAGCCCACTGCTGGGGATGACCACAGCCCAGTTACCACAGCAGGAAGATGAAACGTTTGAGCCTGCAGGAAGAGAGGCTGCGAGCAGCAATGTTTTGGGGGCTGAAGTTCTGCGGGTAGCGGGGGTCAGTCTAAACATGCGCCAGCTCAGGAAAAGGGCTCCTGAAGTTTGATATTTTTTTCCCGGTGCAACTGTCACTTGCTGATGAACAGAAACTGCCTGCTTTTCTGAAATAAGTCTGAACTTCAAACACGTCCACTTAGCAACTTCTACAAAGGAACAGCTGCAGCAACATGAGCATAAAGACGGCTGGATCCCCTGTCTCCAGAAAGCAGAGGCAGACCCCGGAGTGGGAAAAGCATAGCTTTGCGAGCTGGGAAAAAGATAACTCTTGAAGAGGAATGAATGTGTGCTTGTGCATGTGAGCACAAGATTTGGGCACTCTTCCTTTTGTACCCTCTTGTAGCCTCTTGAACTGGGACACAGACTTTAGCTGTGCTTCCTGTGGTTGCCATCACTTCTGATTCCTTGTGATGCTCTGCTGATTGTCCCTATACAAATCTGTTCAACAACTGATGATGTTGCAAACTTGGTAAAAATTAAAGCAGAAAAACCCCAATTCCTTCTTAGAAAGAAGAGGCAACAAATTTTGAGGTCCATTTACCCCAATCATGTCACAATACTCAATCTGTGTTATGCAGAGGTGTGATTACAGAAGTGGAAAAAGGGAAAGTACTTTCTATAAACACTTTTTTTGGTAGAATACTAATGATTCAATATTATTATGATGATTATCTGTGTGTACTTTGACAATATACACTTTTTTTCTTATTAAAATGTTGAAGAGTTTGACAACTTTTAAAGAAACTGCAATTTTGTGAGAATGGAGCAAGGACTTTTTAAAGGTTCAGTGTTTTTTATAAAAGCCTGCAAGTGGAGGCTGCATTGACCAAAGGAATTGGATATCTTACTGAGAAAGTTCCAATTTTCTTTAATTTTTCTTTTGACTGTGGATTAAATTGTTTGGAGGAGCTGTGCTACTCTCAAATATCTACAAAATTGGTCTCCAAGAAAATCTTCCTCTGTGATAAATTGTGCTTATACTAGAGGTAAAACTGGGCAAGCCTTCTGGGCTTTACTTCACTCTGGGCTTGAGCTGGCACCAGTATAGCAGGGGAATGCAGTCACGTAGCTTTTTCTTCATGAAGGGTAATTTGGTGCCTCCTAAACGCTGTCCACTGTGGTATCAAGAGGAGATATCACTCAGAGTGAGTGGTGTGGAACGATGCGATGCCCCTTGGGCTCAGTTCTCAAATTACCAGTGAAGCGGCAAACTGCTTTTGACACGTACATGGCTGCCGTGGGACGTCTGAGCTATCACTGCATGGATAAATGGGATGCTCCCGGCCCAACAGCCACTGTTCCAAGCTCCCTGCAAACTCCCAGGCCACGTGTTTCTGCCACAGCCTGCTCGCATTATAACTGTCCCAGGAGCTGTCGTGGCCGATGCTCGCCGTGCGCGCGCCAACGCGGGAGCGAAGAGCGCCAAGGGTGAGTGCCAGGTCAGCCCTGCATCCCGAGGGCGGGCAGGGCTCCTGCGGCCTGCACTGCTCAGTCTCGCTCCAGGAACACTCAGCGGTGGCTGGCAGCACTGGTGAGCTCCTTCTCTGAGGAGCAGCGCTTGGGATCTTGGCTGGCAGTGGGAGATTTCAGCTCTTCTGCTGCCAAAGGTGCTGCAAGGGAGCTCATCAGGCTTTAAGTGGCTGCTGACAATGTGGCACGTGTTTGCCACTTCTGTCTCTTATGGGTCTGGAGGACTCAAACTTCGATGGAGCTGATTCTGCCAGCAGTGGATTGACCATTTCAGAGGTATTGCCCCAGAGACTTGGAGCTAATCCTTCTGATCTTAACTGTGGTGCATGTGGGGACTGGTTTGGGCTGCGCCTGTTTCCCTATGAAGCTGGGAGCTCATGTAACACGGAAACAATCATGCTGGAGGAGGAAAGAAATTGTCATTAGCTCTAACAGTTCCTGTCACTTACATCTAATGCTAGAGTAATTTAAAGCTTTTTTTGACTAACTGTATCGTGGGTGAAGTGCTTTGTCAGGGGAAAATGGGGTTTACCCAGTGTGACAGGACGGGAAAGCAAAGCTGCCGTTCACCGCTGTACCATGTCCTGAGTGGGGTGGCTGAGATAGGGTGTCACTGGGAATGGCAGTGGAGGCTTTGCATTGCTTCTTTTGAGACCTACAAAAATACATTCGCTTTTGATTTTTGCATTTTGAAAACTATTGAGTAAAGCTGGCGACTTAGTTTTAAAGCTGCTAGAACTATTCTCTCACTACAGAGATTTCTCAGGAAACGGATACATAAGAGGGGTATATGTGCATGTATTTGAAGCCTTTATTCTTGGGCTTATGAGTAAGAGCTGGGATCAGTGAAAGGTGATACTACTAAAATCAGTAATAAGGATAGTATTACCCTCTAAGTAGTGAAGTGGGTTTGGGGAGTTTTGCATTCAATTATTAGCTCTGTGCCTAGACTGCATACTGACAGTGGGAAGTAGCTTGATTCCTCTCAGCCTTCCTTCCCCATCTCTATATAAAGATGCTAATACAGCTGATAAGCTTTTTCTTGTAGGAGATGTATTTTATTTTGTGTAGAAACTAGCTTTGTGGAACTTTCCATTCCTTTTCAGAGAAACCTGTAGATGAAGAAGTTTTAATTCTGGAGGGTTTATCTTCACATTTTTCCCTGGTGTTCCTCCTTTCTGTGACAAAACAGGAACGGGGAAGGGAAAAAAAAATGAAAGAAGTAATCCAGAAATTCCCTTTCCTCACTTGTAAAAGTGCGTATCAAAAAATTTCTATGTGTCTTACATTTAAAAGAAAATAAATTGAAAACTAGTTGATTTTTAAACTTGCAGAGTATGAAAAATGTTATTATTACTCTCGAATGCCCTGACCCATTTCAAAGCTGAGGTTTCTTGCTTGCACTGATGTATGTATTTAGTGTGAAATCTTGAGAGCTCTTTTGAGACAGGAGCCTACACATGGGTCAGCTGCTGGACAGGCTTGTGCACTGTAAAGATAATGATAATCTGATATCTGGTTTGTCCTTTGTCAGATGACTCATGCTCTGGTTACCTTCTAATGAAGGGGAGTGCATCCTTGGCAGACATCACATTTGTTGACAGTTCTTGGCAGATAAGAAAGTAGGAGCAGCCTTGGACGCTCTTGTGCTGGACATTCAGGGCTGTTCTCCTCAGAAGCACGTGGCAGGAGAGCTAGGGTAGAGAGGACATGCATGCATTCCGTGGCTGTATGACACGGAGGGGGTAATAATGGCAGTGCTCTGCCTGTACTTTAGCTTCCAGTGTCCGGCGTATGGCGGTCTTGAGCTGAACATGTGGCTGTCTGCAGCTGTTCCTGTTCCCAAAAAGTGGAGTACAGCACATGCACGAGTGGACCAACACCCCCAGCAGCATGTGCAAATATAAATATATTTCAAAGAAATCTGTTCAAGCAACCTAAATTTCCTTTTTTTAAACATCTGTGAAAGGTTTCTTTTCAAATGCCCAGTCACTAATGAGGTGCTAATTTTCAGATGGACTTGTAGCACTGTCTTGATATTTTAAAATATCTAGGCTCTTTAACAGGCTTAATCTCTCCCTGCAATATGGCACGAGTCAGGCCCTGAGCCCAGGAGGGTAGGAGGAAGCTTTTCCTGTGAGCTGGCTTTCGTAATTGCCACCTGGAACTGTTTCTGGCACTTTTCCTTGGTGACTGTTAGTGACAGGATATTAGAGTTCGTGGCTATCCAACCCACTGGTTTCCCCTTGTTCTGCAGCAGGGTTATCAGGCTTGGGCATTCTCGCTGCTGTCTGGGTAGCCCTTGCTGAGGCTAGGGAGAGAAAGATGGACACCCAGTGCAGTGCAGAGGACATGTTTGGCAAGGCAGAATTTGTCACTGACTCCTCAAACTGACCTGGACCTTTTATAACATTTCTGGCTGCAAAGCGCGTCCAAGAGTACATTCCAAGAAAGCTAAAAATAATATCCTCAACTTTTACTTATTTCTCCCACAAGGACTCAGTTAACAAGAAGGAAAGAGTTTGTTCTTTTTTCCCCCATGCTAAGAGTGTTCAGCTCTCAGAACGGAGCTATAAGTTTATCACAAGTTATTGGCTTGTAAGCTGAGTTGGCTTCATGTGTGGATCACGTTACTGGAAAGTGTAATCATTTGCCAGGACTGCCTTTGCTTTTCCATTTCCCTTTCCATCTCCCAATTCTGTATGTTATCTGGTAGCAGCACTGAGGGCCAAATCTCTCTGAACTGATTGGAACCAGGAGCTGGCATTCCGCTATTCTGGGTCCTTCTGCCAAAAGCCAGTGTTCAAAGTAAAGACTGTAAGTACGGACTACTTACATGAGCACAATTTATGGTTGTTTAAAATACCTGAAGATCAGTACAGCAAAGCTCTGACTCTCCTGGAGACTTAGTATGACCACACGATGGATAAAGTTGTGTATACTCCACAAGTTATCTCAGGAAACGGGGATAAGTGATGGTGACTTCTAAAAAGCCTTTTGTTGTTGTTGTTGTTGTATGTTTGTTTGTTTGTTTGTTTGTTTGTTTTTCCAAGGTGTATTTGGAACGAACTCATCTGGAAAACTCCAAACTAGCTAAATGTAAATCCAGATGTTTAGGACTAGCAATATAAATCCCCAGGGGTCCTCAATAGTCCTGAGTGTTAGGTGTACAAAGCTAATCCCAAACTGCTGCCCGAGCTGCTTGGGATCTTGGTCTTTTGCTATGTGTTTTTTCTGTTGATCAAGAGTAATGCCAATTGAGCAAAAGTCTAGTGCTCTTTTCCCATGACTAGGAAATCAGCTGTGTGTATCAAGCCTGTGAATCACACCTCTGTACTAGACAATTTTTATGGAAGACAGGAATTACACAAACTTTTATATCCAAGAATCTTCACAGGGACCGTACATCTTCATAAAATCAAGTTAAAATAAAGTAAATAGTTTCAACCAACAATAGGACTACATATATATATATATTTGTAAACATTAAAATATTTACTTCCAGATTTTTTAATGCAATGTATTTTTGGTTTAGAAATGCCAAAGCTGGTCTTTTTAACATCTAAAAATGAAGCCCACATTTTTCTGTTAAAATTAGATCCAAACATTTTATAAAAAGAGGTTTTGGGTTGTTTTGTGTGGTGTTTTGCTTGGGGTAGTTGGTGTTTTTTAAGTTAGAAAATGTAAAAAAATAAAGTTTCACCTTAGAGTAAACAAAACTTTGGGGAATTAATGTGAAGAAATACCTTTGTATTGTTTTGTTTTAGAAGAAAATTCTTCCAGTTCAAACTGAAGCAATTCTTCCCATCTGGTTTGGTTTTTTATTTTTTTTCTTTCTGTCATCCAAACAACAGAATCTCTTGATCATCTTGCTATGTTCTTTCTGGGCATACTGATGCAGAGTAATTTTTGTTTGGTTGGGTTTTTTTAATATAAAATTTCTTTTTGTGCACCATTTCTGAAAGAGTTTGGGTCTTGTCTGGCAGAAAAATGATGATTAGGGCATTACTCTTCCTTCTGCTGCTGAGTTGCTTTTGCCACTCTTAGTGGCAGAGAGCCTGTCCGCTCCAGGTTTTCCTGTTCCTGTTTGGAATTGGAAATTCCTGATGGGAATCCACCTCGGAATTGCTGAATATTCTCAGCTGCAAGTCAAGGAATGAGGCATGAATGCTCATTGTTTTCTTTGCTAATTCTCTTTTATTGTGTCCCAGTGACTTGTAGCTGAGGATTAAAATAACTGCCTTCAGCACCAGCAGTAGGCTCTGTTTGAAACCTCCAAAGGGCATTGTTTATCCTCCCTGTATCCCTTGCACTGTGCCTACCCAGGATGAGCAGCACTCTCCTCCCCATCCCAAGTGATTCTGTTCCTGAGGAATGTTGGACAGATACCATTATACACATAGTAGAGGTGCTCCCAGATTTGGGGTTTGAGCTTGATTTAAAGGGGAGGAGAACGGAAGGAAAGGGAATGTTTTTTTTTCAGGAGAGACCCTGGCTGTAGTGCTTTGCAGAACTGCTTTAAATACGCTCTTCAGGCAGGGAGGTCTGTGGGTGCAGGCGAGCTTTTCAAATGTTTCCATGCGCTGCTCAGGGCTCCCGTCCCAGGCACGTCCTTCATTATTGCTTCGGGGGAAGGCATTCTGGGAGTAATCAATCAGCATCGCTCTGGGTTTCTTCTCAATCAGAGCTCCTCTGATGTGTCTTTCAGTGCTGCTCATTTTATTTTTAATTTCTGAGTGAGGGACTGATTTGCACAAAATAGCACCAGGCAGAAGAGTTGGCTTTGCAAGGGGTGAAAGCATCTGGCTCTTAAAAGGGTATTTTAAGTGGTAGGTCCTGAAGAAGACAGTGGTGGTAGCGCTTTGCTGAAGTGTGCTCTGAAGGTCTCAGTGGCTTCGTAGCCCAAGATTAAGTTGTCCCCTTGGGTCTTTGCTGTCACCTCTGATCTGGAGCACACCTTATCTCAGAAAGGACCCCTATGCTTCAGTTTTACAGCGGTGCCATATCACTGACCTGCCCTTTATCCATCCTTCTTCTGTCCTTCCACTTACCATTCCTCCAGATGCTTTGCTGCAAGTCTTTTGCTGAGGCAGTGTTGCAGAAGGAACAACTTGGGAAGGGAAAAGCTGTGAAGATTTATGTGATTCAAGACAGTCTTTATGTGTGTAAGAATTTGGGAGAAAAAGCTGGTCTGATTTAAAAGAGTGAAAGCTCTGCCCTTCCTCTATCAGTGGGTGAACTCAGATTGAAATACAGGACACCTGGTACCCAGGTCCCACCTCACCCCTCCGATTTAAGCAAATTGTTGTAAAATTGGTGTAGCTGGCTGGGAACACACACCCTGTGCTGCAAAGGATGGGAATTGCCTGCCCTGAGTTAATCTCCTTGAGGACACCTCTATAACATGCACTTAGGCCAGTACTTTCTGATGTTCCACGTCATTGCTCACAAAGAAAAGAAGAACTGTACTTATTTTCCCCCAGAGTTCAACTGGAGTTGAAGGGAGATAGTTCTCTACCTCCCTTAATGAGTAACTTTATACTATGCTGTCTCCTACAATAACAGCTGTCACTGCTAGAAGGAAAATAAGCTATTTGCCAAGACAGTGAGGCTGTATAAGTTGGTAAGAGAGAAGGAGAGGTATGGGCAGGGAGCTGAGATTGCAGCAGGAGTCATGAGAATTCCCAAGCTCTGAAGAGTGCTCCTGATTTTATCATTTCACACACCTCTGGGTAGTGTTTGTTTGATGTTTCTAGTCACGGTGAATGAAAGGAAACATCCTGGCTGGATAGTGTATTAGTACTGTGGTGATGAGGAAGGTTAGGCTACCCATTGTGCCTGCCGTGCAGTGTTGTGTCACAAATTACATTTATGGTTAGGAACCTCAAATGCTGACACAGCATCAAGTAAGACAGGAAAGGGCCATCGTGACCCCTTTTCCATCCTACACACAAGGTTTCTTTGAATTAAGTCTGGTTTGGATCAGAACATCTTCATGCAGCAATTTGTCATACCTTTTTTCTGTTCGTGACTGTTCCTCCCTGTATATCTTGCAATCACATAATGTCCATATGGCAACTTGAAGAATTGTTTGGAAGGCAGCTGAACACTACAGAAGCTTTATGAGCGTCTTTCCAGCTCCCTAGTAGAGAACTTCATCCTCTGCAATTTGTGTTTTGAATATCAGTGGCCTGTAGATTATCTGAGAATTGAAGAGGCTCAGCGAGCAGGTTTGCGTCTGTAACTTTCTTAGCTCATGGTGTTCTTTGGTCTTTCCTCAAATATCAAATCTCTGTCAGACTGTCCCGGTCTCTCTCAACATCAGCTGAAGCTGGAAACTGAGTGGAACAGGGTATCATGAGTAAACCTGCCCAAGGAACTGTGTATGAAATCTGGATGCCACTGGAGTCAGTGTAAATACTCCCACTCATCTCCCTGGCTCTAGAAGTTTATCCCTTTAGTCATGAAGAACTTTTTTGGAATATAAGGATTTGATGAATCGCCTGTTCTCAACTGATCTTTTCCTCCCACAGACTGTCTTTGAAGCCTGGTGATGGGGGTGCATGTCCATTAATCATGACATTGGTAGGTTTTGCCTGGCCAAAACATGGCCCCAGGAATTGAGACTGCTGCCTATAGGTGGCTACTAACTCTGGAAAATTCCTGCACTAGGAAGAGGTGTACCTGGGTGAGAACATACACAGCCCTGAAAAAGAAAAGAGGAGGTCGCAGTAAGTTTTGCACATTCCCAGCGAGCAGTGCTGAGAAAGCAGGCAGCCCCAGGGGGATGAGGCAGCCCCAGGGAGACCTTGGAACATGCTTTCATTGACAGAAAGTAATTTGGCAGGTTGATACTCTCTGCCTTTATTCTTTAAAACTGGAAAAGCTCCTTCTGTCCCGCCTTCCATGAAGTCTGGGAAGGTACCTGTCCCAGCTTCTCCTCCCATGCACTGCAGAGGTTTGTGGAGCCTCAGGGATGCCTGTTGCCTGGATACACGGTAGTCCAGCATCTCAGTCCCCCAGCCAGCCCTGCGAAAGTGGAGGTTGTGGGGGGAGAAGTGGGCAAAGTAATCCTTGTGCACTTGGAAGCAGGAGCACAAAGTCCACCTGATACAGTCTGTAAGCTCAGAGTTTCCTTTTACTTTGCTACCGTTATTGTTATTTATCATTATTATTGATAGGAGAAAAGTGCAACCCAGCTGCTCAGCGCAGGGATCTGAGGGCTCCTGCAGGGCGAAGAGCTTCGTGCCACTTAGCAAACCAGCCATTGTGCTGTCCCTGGCGAATGCACTTTATTTCACACGCTTGTTCTGAGCCTCCTGCTGTTGCTCGCACTACAACTGCTGACAAGTAGCCTTCCTGGCAACATGGAATCAGAGCCTGTGAGTTGAGACCCTGGGAGTACGATAGGAAGAAGGCACTGACTGTTGAATATTTAAAATAAATTATTTCATCTTAAACATGAAAATGCTCTTTGCAGTTCATGCACATCACTGCTTGGTGACAGTGACCGGCCAAGTCATGCATTATTCTTGTGTTCAGAGGGGACTCTGCTGACTGCAGGGCAGCAACGTTCTCCTCTCTCCTTTGCTGAGCACATGAAGCTCATCGTTAGCAGGATGCCCTGTTGTACAGCACATGTGTAAATGTCTATAAACTTCACTAACTGAGAGTAGTCAAAAACAATTTTTAACCTCAGCTAGTTTAAATGTGGGCTATTTCATAGTGCAATGCTATGGGGTTTGCTGTATACATCTGCAGAGCATTGTGCTATTTCAAACAGCACTTAGGAACTGTGTCAGTAGTGGTAATTAACCTTTAGTCTGAGAGAGCATGAAAGATCTCAGATAAGGAATCAGGGTCCTCTTGCTTAAAGCACAATCAATTTTTATGACAGAAATAGCACCTGATCTAAGGATATGTACATTCAACTGTAATATGTGAACAGAAATTAGTATAATGAAGTGTGTGTGGTGGGGAAATGAACACCAGGGCAAAGTCACATTGAAGACTGGCTCGTCCTTGTTGCTGGAGGAGGACTGCACCAAACTTTGAACTAATATTAGAAACAGAACTGTTAGAAGTCTGAAAAGCTGAAGGGTTTCAAGACAAACAGTAGAAGGTCAGGAAAAGTGGAGCAATTTTTCCCAGGTCTTTAGAAAATATTATTTATGGAGGTATTTGCATCTCTGCAAAACGAGTGCGAATGATTGACGACACAGGCGTATTGTTCTGATGTTGCAGTCCACACTTTGTGTTTCTATTTACGCATGTATGAGGAGTGTCAGAGGATGAAAGATGGGGCTCACTGAGACTCCGTGTGAGGCGACTGTTGAAAGGCTGGGCTGAAGGTGAATCTGCTTTGTCTTGGCTCTGTGCGTCTGTGTGTATAAATATGCATATATAAATACATATATATGCATGAAAATATGCACACAAAGCCACTGATTGTCAGTAAATAACTATTCACAGAAGCCTAGTATCTACTGTAAGTAGAGATGACAAACCCTTTTCTCTCTACTGAAGGTGAAGTTAGACATAAAATTGCTATACTTTGGTACAGGGTTTTTGTCATATAACTTGTTTATTTCTCTGTTCCTCATGCCTTCATAAATAAATTTGGTAGGTGTTTTACCAGATTATTTACTTAAATAACCCAAGTATATGTTAGCAAGGGATATCAATAAAATGCCATCTCTTAATCAAATTTTAGTATTAATATCCCAACAACCTGTTGGATTAAGCACTTTACACCATATAAATTTTCCTGTTTAAAAGGGAAAGCACACCGCTTTCTCTTCCTTGATTTTTCTTTTTTTTCCTAGTAGAGACAGTATGTGCAAGGCCTGTGTAATTTCTGGAGTGAAAATTGGATGGGAGGAGTGATTGTGCACTCTGGTTCCTGCTGAAATGATGAAATGAGTAACGTTTTTGGGAACCATATTAGTATCAACGAACTTGAAAAGACAGTGACCAGAATGGAGATTGAAATTCTTACCTCTGTACAGACCCATGTGAATGACAAGGCTGGGCTGAACACCAGTTTTGCTGAGAGTGTAAGGAATTATCACTACTCAACTACCTCTACGGAGGAAAAAAAAAGCCATCGCTGACAACATAAAGGAGGACAAATAGTTACAGAACTGCAAGAAATTCTGATTGAAAAATTGTTTGAAAGTTCTAAACCAGATTTAGCTATGCCACATCACCTCTTCTTCTAGCCAAGTAACAGTAGTAATTGGAATAGAAATTAAATTGAACATATGCAGTATTGAAACACTGGATTAAAAAAAAAACCACAAATGAAACAGAAATGAAAAAACAGAAACCTAATTTCAAGTTTTGTTTCAACTAAATGTTGGGAAGGTTTTTTTCCACAGCACAGGCAGGCAGGTCCAAAATCTATGAAAACCTGAAGTCTAGTCTCAGATTATTGTTTAGTGAATCCACAGGTACAGTCTCCACTAAAGAGTTTACCATTGCATTGAGCTTTAAATCCTTTGGGCAACTAAAAATATGAAATAGGCCAAAAGGCAGCACCAAAAGAAGCATAATTATTTTTCCAAGGTTAAACAATTAACCCCTCCTTCTAAGTTTAGCACCATTCAAAACTGAAAACTTAAACTAATGGAAGGGAAATGGTACAGGGTTAGTAAACTGCTGTCTTTCCCTCCAGCTGTGGGACTTCAAAGATGTATAAACCTTCATGTTGCTTTATCGAAAATGCTCTCGTATCCTTCTGAGTGACGTGGAAGGGATGGGATGTTACAGCTGTGTTTGGACAGAGCCTCAGTGTATTTTGCTGCTCTTTCATGACATTGCAGAAGCTTCTTTTGCCCCTTATTGATTTTTATTGTTGTTCTCTTGAGACAACTTGCCTGAAAAACAAAAGATCTTGGTTGCCTTCAGTGTGACTTACATGATGATGATGAGTTAATGCAGCAGAGACATCATGCACATATATTTGGAGTCAGCTTAACTGAATTAAATTTTTAAATGAGTATGACAGCCTATCAGAACCAAAGTCACCCTCAAACCACTGATTAAGGGAAAATAATTAGGATTGAATGATAAATTTAGATTGAACTGCAATATACAGGAGCGTTTGTTTAAAGAAGAGCCAGCAGAAAGAATCTTGGCTCTGAGGATCACCAGGAAGAAGCCCCTTTATATATTATGGCCATGTAGCAACCAGCTCCAGAGATGAATTGCTGCAAGTGACATGTCTGTTTATTGCCCACTGCAGTTTTGAGAGTGTTTGCAAACTGAAGTGTTATGGTTAGGATGATTATAATTGGGGTTTATTTTAATTTAGAGAGAGAAAGAAAATAAATATATTTTTGTGGCTTCTGGATGTAGAGTACTTCGGTGGTTCCTTTTAGTTCTTAAGTAGTTCCCCCAAACTCAATACCACCAGTAATGCTGTCCAGACAGTCACATTTGCAGAAGGTTTGAGTTCCATTTTGTGTAGTATCAGAAGCTAACCAGCTGTTCATGTATCAGCAGTTCATATGTCAACAGCCATAGATAAGCATAAGATTTCACTGTACAAAGTCCCACTTGCGCACAGTTTGCACTAGAAGGCAGTCTCTTTTTAGCTAAATAGAAAAGTAAAGCTGTGAAAGTGAGTTGGCATCAGAATGCAAAAAAGACAAAGATTTCAAGTTAGAAAATACATCTCAGAGCTCATGTTTTCAGCTTCTGGCTAAGCTGTCTTACAGAAAATATTCAGTTCAAACCTTTTGCTATTGCTGTTTGTGCTGAGGGAAAAGGAAAAAAATCCAGTGAGAGCAAATCTTTCAGACATGATCTGTCTCTTTGTGCTACCTGTATTGCCAACATGGGTTTGTGCTTTGCAGAGACCTGGATAAAATTAACTGGATATCCAACGCAGCCAGAGAACATCCTCACTAAGTTAAGTTATAATGAAGAGGAGATGAACTATCCTATCACTGTTCTTGGCTGGTCCCCTCCTGCTCCCTATTTTAATACCCTTCTCATCCTGCTGGCAAGAGGCTGAAGCAGCACCAGCCATCCAGTTAAAATACAGAGTAGTCAGATGTTTCAATCAACTCAGATTTCCTTAAACACTTACTTGACATTCATTGCAATTCTTATAGAAGAATGTCTAGACAACTCATTGCTTAGGATTTCAGCTTGTTTTGTAGCTGCTGCTTTACAGCACCCTGGTTTTAAAATGCAATTTTACAAGTTTTACTTTTACTGACTACATTTTCTTTTTCACTGTGCATTTCTAAGTGCCAAGAGTATGAGCAGGCTGGAAAAGGCACTAATGTTGTAACAGGTAATACAGAGTTCTGGCCATTCTTGGTTCTGCTTCTGTTAAATATATTTCCACTGTTTTGGGTGATTGTGAAAAATAGCATACCATGAATATTCAAAATATATTGAAACCAACTCATTATTTGGGAAGAAACATTCTGTGTTTGGTCAGAATGCCTGTAGCTAAAATATTTGCTGGTTCTGAAAAGAATACTCTATGTTCCTTTTCTGAGAAAAGTCTTGTGGATACAGCAAAGTACCTGACCAAGAAAACGGGAAGGTTTTTACCC
Organism: Struthidea cinerea; assembly: GCA_013397865.1. Taxonomy (NCBI): domain Eukaryota; kingdom Metazoa; phylum Chordata; class Aves; order Passeriformes; family Corcoracidae; genus Struthidea; species Struthidea cinerea. Next base: position 1,148,446 of record VZTI01005534.1, read on the forward strand.
TACAGACACTTTCCTCTTTTACAAAGTTGCAGAGTCCGAGGATCCAGCAGTGAAGGAGGTGCTTCAGTGCAAATCATAGATGTATTGTCAGAGGAGATGGGTGAAATGTGGAACCAGAAGAGGAGGGATGTGGTACAGGCAGTGAGTGCCACAAAAAGAGCAGTGCGAGGGTGCTCAGAGTGGGACCTGTCCTGGGCATTGTGTGAGATCCTTCCCCTTGTTAGAAGGGCTGAGAGGGGAATGGCAAAGGGGGATGCATCAGAAGGGTAGCTGGCTCTGACCCCGTTGCAGAGAGCCAGCATGCCTCAGATAGTGCCTTCTGTGCTTCATATCCCTTGCTTTCCTGAACAGTGACTTCCCCATGCTCCCCCCATAAACTTATGAAGAAAAATGGAGGGGAAAAATGATTTATTTAAAGTCTAGTACTGAGCAGAGATGGATTAATAAGACAGCATGCCTGGTAGAAAAAAACCCTCCTTAAACATGATGAAAAATAAATCCCCCTGAGTCTTCTGCATCCTGCCTGAGTCACTCATTCCCCAGGGCAGAAAACAAAGCAAGCAAAAAAAAGTTTGTTTTCACATAGCAAAGCCAAAACGTCTCCAGTTCTGATATAAGACGAGTCGTGGGAGCCGTCTCCTCTTTAATGTAATGTGGGGCCACTATAGGTGAGTTGATAAATATACAAATCGATTTTTTTTCCTCACCCTACAGAGAACACCTATTCCTTTCTGTGGGACTCACGTCTGCATGTGTTGTGTGCCTGGAGCTGCCCCAAAGCACACGAGGACCAGTGCCTGCCAGCACCAGGGCGCACGGAGGGTTCTGATGCCTGAGTCACATTTTCCGCTAGCGCAGCTCCGTGCCTGGCTCCAACAGCCAGCACCAGTGGGACTCTGTCCTGGTCCTTCCTCCCTTCCTGGCTGCCTGCACAGGCTTTCCCATCACTCTTCTGATGCTTTTTGCCTCTTTGAGACATCTCTGGCAAAGGCTTCAATATCCTAAGGTTTCTACAAATAGTATCTGCAGCTCCTGAGGGAGACAGCAGAGTACTCCTCTGGTTCCCCGAGGCTTTAAAAACACATTCCCTACTAAAGGCAGTTTATAAATCTACTCAGCCACAGAATTGCACAACTCTAATGAACATTCTCCGCTTATGATGGGATAGGAGAGTAGAGAGTGAGATTTTGTGCTAGCAAATGACCCCTGGCTGGAAGCAGTCTGCTAACGCTTTTTCCATGAACTACTGCTCAGGGCTTGATCCAGAAGTACAATAGAAGGTGCATTATTACAGATGTTCTGATCATGGCTGATAATTGTTCTGTTCTCATTTACTAATTTAATGGTTTGTTAATAACGTCTGATTTGGGAATATAGTATAGTCTCTATCAACTAAATGTGGCATAATGGCATTAATAAGGGTAATCGAGGTTGTTCCTATGATCCTGTTTGCTCTTTGGTTTGTTAATTTGAAATTACTTATCTTAGTATATGATAGAAGTAATATTGCTTCCCTGTGAAACCTGGGCATCTTGAGGGAAAAAGGGATGCGTCAGTCTGTGCTGTTAGCACATGGTTGGAATATCTGTACGGCAGTGAGCATACGGGCTTGAACGAGCCTAATGTGTGTGAAGTATTGTGTGTCTGCATTTATATTTTGTATAAATAACAGCGTGTACTGTTACTTATGGCCGCACGTGTCTCTTGTTGCAAGACTCGGTGTGTAAGGCTGTCTGGGATCCGTGCGATTGATTAAAGAGCCGCTACAGGAGGAAATGGAAATGAGAGACAGACAGACTGCTGAGTATTTAACCCTGGAGAAAAACCTTGGCATTTCATCTTCTATCAACGTTTGCCTGTAACTACTATTAACATTAATTATGGAGATACTTAGTGAACACCCTGTTAGCCCTAATTAGAGCTAATGGAAGATACGTGTGGATGTTAACAGGACATGAGACAACCAAGCTTCCATTTCTAAGGTTAAATATTCAGTAGCTCCCTCTTAGACATCACCAACATCCTATAATCATGCAGTCAGACTCATCCAAAACCAGAGCAGTTTCTCATGTCTTTTTTTTTTCCCTCTCTCCAATTATGGCCACCTTACACTATTTTTGCTTAAATTAAAGAGAGAACAACAATGTGGCAGTGACCTCAGTTACCTTTACTAATGTAATTACGCTACCTCTCCTCTATTCATAGTGCACCTCAGAATCAGTCTTTATTAGCAGACCATTTGCTGTCCCTTTTACTGTCCTTTTAATGAATGCTAGCAGAGTCACTTGAGTGGAGCTGAAAGGACTTGGCTTTGTTCTGAACACAGACCTTGTGACAAAGAGCTCAGGGCCTGAGTGCTTGAGTAGGTCATGTAATATCCAAGGTCTGTAAAGCTCCTATCACTGTGCTTTTGTTTGAAGCTGTAAACACTAAAAAAGACCTTCCCCTTGCACCCGATATCTTTGGTATTTTGAAAACCAGCGTTGCTGAACAACTGAGGCTGCAAAACGTAGAGGTTGTCTTATTACCCTTCTGTTGTGAATGATGGCGCTTCCCTGCCACAAACCTCTGCCCAGCAGGTCAGTGTCCTCATGCAAACTGTCTTTTCAGGACTGACTTGGAAACCTGGAACCCTCCCTGCGAGCCCCGAGCCTGCCTTAGGTGGTGTCACACACTCATTAGGGTAGGGCGTGCTCCTCTGCAGTCCATTTCCTTTGCCATGGACATATGTGGTGATCTCAGGTGGTGTACAGAGCAAAAAGTGCATTTTTCTTCCAGACAATCTATTACGTAGTTCTGGGGTTGCCAGTGCAGTGCCCCTTTGAACACTGCTTAGTTGCAATCTTATTACTTACAACCTGTAGCTGCCAGGTGCTTGTTGGCTGGAGCCATCTAGGAAGAAGTTCCTATCACTAGATTGACTGAATATGCTATCAACCGATTTGGAAAATAACGTTAGAGCCTCGTGAAGAGAAAGGGTAAGTTGTGGTGTGTCCTTGACAAAAACATGCCACCCTTCCCCAGCGTGTTGCATAATACTAAAAACAAACACAGAAGTATGTACATATCCCACTCCCTCGAACTACAGACAGTGCATTTCTCATTGAAGCAGTCAAAATGCCAGTGGCTGCCTTCCTGCAGGATGGTGCCCTGTAAAAGATGCATGGGATAGATGCTGGTGTAAGGCATCCAAACATGCTTTGGAAGTTCCTTTGTTCACTCTTTACGACGTCACTTGGCTTTCAGTAGAGCTTCGTGTTCTAAGGAAACGTGTCACAGGTGTTAATGGGTGCAGCGGGTTCTTAAGAGAAAAGTCATCAGGCAGCGCTGCCCCAGCTTTCCAGCTTGGTGGCTCTCTCGTTTCTCCTGAAGCAGTTCCAAGCACAAGCACATCTGTGCTTGGCCCAGGGGTCGCATTTGCCCTTTTGCAGAAACTGCCCATTGTGAGTGCTGGCTGAGGACCCTAGCACTCACACCTGGGCTCAGCTGGGGCTGGGACAAGGCACTTGGCTTCTGGGGCTGAGTGGGAAGTCTGTCTCTACTCATGTTTACCTGGAGGATGAGCTGGGGAAAGGTTGGTAGATTTTGATTTTAACCATTGTTTAGTGTATTTTCTTTATGCTCCTATCTATTTTTCCAGTTGTGTAGTTCAAGGGCCTATTTCATTTTGTGGTGGTCACACAATCTGTTCAGCTTTGTAATTAATACTAATTTATTTAATATGTAGAGTAATGCATTCACAGGTCAGACCTCCATGGACCTTTTTTTAGTGGCCATGGAAAGCCTAAAGTGCCTGTATTTAAAAAAGTGGGGCAAAAAGTCTTTTGATGGTGTTTTTCTTCAGGGTTTGGAGTAAGCTTATTGATTTAAGAGCTCTTTTTGTGCATTGGATGAAGGGGACAGATGCTAAGGAACCTTGTCCTGTGTTATGCAGGGTTGCTAGCTGAACTCTTAGCTGCATAAAGTAGCAATATCCCCACTGCAATATGGCTTACTCCAGTTTTTGGGAAAGAACAATTTTTTGTGGTGTACCTCCACTAGATCTCTTAACAAAAAGGGTAGATACATTATCTTTAAAAAGGAAGAAAAGCACCCACATTATAAAGTTTCTATTAAATTGCTCACTAAGCCTTCAGGTACAGTAGAAAGAAACTGATGCTGTAAAGGGAACAGAGTCATGACATGTCATTTTATTTCAGCTAGAAAAATGTGGCCTTGCTCTGAGCAGAAGCTGCTTCCCTGATGAGGCCATGGTCTGGTTGTGTGGTTGGGAAAATGAAACACAGTCTGACTGGAGATATTGTCAAACCCATCGAGGTTAAGCACCCTTTGCCCCAGGCAAATTCCCTTGTTTATATGAGCCACTACAGCTAGGCTGCAAAATGCAGGTCTACAAGCAAAGCTGGGGTAATAACCATAGGTGGTAACTTAAAGTTGCCTTCATGAACTAAATCCTCCATTTTCAGCCCTTAAAAAAATGAATGTGTGAAGTAAATTCCTCTCTATCTTGCCTATGACTCATATAAATGTATCATACTTCTTGAAGCAGATATTCAGTCTTTAGACAAACCCTTGCACATCAGTGCCTTAATTAAAATCAGCTTATTTTGTAGGTTAATAGCTTATACTATACCCACCAGTGTGATCAATTTTTTTTGTTAAACGGCTGAATGAGATCTGACATTAAAAGAATATCCCATCCTAGAATTATTTTTTTTTCAAATCTCCAGACCAAATTATTGGTCCAGTTGAAAGGACTAATTTCAGATTCACTGAGCCAGTAGCAAAGATTTAGATTTAAGTAGTGAGAAAGTCATTATTCGGGGTGGTTGGTATAGATTTAGCAGTATTTCATTGATTTACAGAAATGAATTCCCTGAGTTGGTACTGATAGACTGTAGTTATCTGGTCACCTCTGACTATATATTTTTACCAGAAGGATATCCTGACTTTTACTCCAAAATGCTTTGGAGTCACCTAATTCATTTGTGACCTCCCCAGGATACCAGGGAAAGCAACAGATAAGTATTAGCTGAGAGACCTGGGCAATGTCACCCTGGGATAATGGAAAGGTAGCATATTATATGTCAGCTCGCCAAAAAATGAATTTCAGGAGCTGGTATTTCATACAGGATATGTAAAGTGCTTAAATGGGAGCTTACTTGGCACTCACTTTTTTTCTCTCATGCATTCTTTTTGACTCACAGATTTGTTTGGATGCTTCTGAGCAAAATCAGATTTTCTAAATGACAACTCCTATGCAAAAATCAGATGACAAAAGAGATTAATACGGTATGAGATACATGGCACAGCCAACAGTGTCAACATCATGCATTGCAGAAGAGAGGGAAAGTTGGGAAATAAAAAGTAAAATAGAGCCTCTCAAAATTTGAAGCAGTGGAATGGATGAGAAGTATAAACAAGCCCTTGCTCGGAGGAGAGGAGGTGGGGCGGATCCGTCAGTCAGGGCAAGGTGAGCCCATGCTTGTTTCAGCAGCTGCAAGACTTTAGGGAAAGCCTGCATGTCTCAGTGTGCTCATTCCTCTGGGGTTCAAGGGGCTGAAAGGGGGGAACTTGGCTCTGCTGATGAGGTGTGCTCAGCTCCAATGACTTGCAGCATTTAAACAGCAAAACTGGCGAAGGACAAACCGAGTCAAAGCTATTTTGCAGGGTTTTCCACAGTGGGCTGGCATCATCACCTGCTTTCCCCTTGCCCACAGGGAGTGTGCAGGCTCAGAAAAGGAGCACAGCCTATCGAAATGATAGATCCCTAAGCACATCTCCTGCCTCTCATATTTCTCTGTGCATCTCTGGTACTTCATCTTCCATCTCATCAGAGTCACGCTGCACTCACCTCTAGAGCACCTGGGTGCACAGCTTGAAAGGATGGAGGTTAAGTATGGGCTCTGAGCTGGAGGAGGTTGGTACAAATAAACAGAGACAGGAATATTGGAAGGCCAATTTATATGAGTGCATCCTGTGTCCAGATATATGTGCTTCATCCAAAAGGTGTAAGAACAAACCTATTTTTCCAAGGGATGCAAGTAGGTGATCCCTTGCTGGGGGAAGTTTTGCACTGCAGGTTTTCTGCTATGAGTATCAGATTATTGGAAGTGTCTGCTTCAAATTCCTGTTTGACACTGTGCTGACTGGGAAACTTTAGTTCCTGAGCTGCTTCTGAAGGAACTACATTTTCCAAAAATGTCCCCACATCCAGTCCCCATGCTTTATGAGCAACTGGGGCCTCCAGGATACTGATCCTTGACCCCAAATGCCCTGAAGACTCTCATGTCTCTGCTGGCCCCTGGAAGAGCTGGTTCACACCATTGTCAATAGGGAACAGCAGGGAGGGTGGTGTGTGGGCTGCGGTGCTGAACGTGGAGTTTCAAAGTGCATTGAGTTGGCAGTGGCCCTCAGATTGTAACCAGAATGCTCTTCCCATCCAATATTCCCATCACCCACTGTGATTCAGCCTCTCACTGTCCAGGAGCCCTGGTGGTGCTGGAACCTCAGCTATGTTGTGGACACTGTCTACTTTTAATATTTCAAAGCTTTCTGTGCCTCGTTTCATCAGGAGATCATTGACTTGGGATTCTCCTAGTGAGAAATTTCCTGGTGTGAACCTGTAGAGGAAACTTACAGGGGTTGTCTGTTTGAGGGCTGCAGGAGAACATTTTCAGATACATCAGCTCTAAATGGTTATTTCTACAGTTTTGAGCACATCGTTGTGAGGAACGTGGCAAAGATGGAGTACAAACCATCTGCCTTTTTTGGTCCATATGAAGGACTTCACCTGGGGTTTTGTACCTGAGCAGTTTTAAAAAATAGTGGCAGTCACTCAAAATACTTGTTTTCATCTAAAAATGACAATATTTTGAATACTGTCTTCTGGGTACTTCATTTCCCAACTGTTTCCAGTACAGACAGCCTGGCACTCTCATAGGACACTGAACTTAATCTCTATGCCTCCATGGGTGACAGATAAGTGTTGTTGCTACTTATATTAAATACAGGGGGAGGGGGAGGATGATGAACACCAGCTTGAAAAGGCTTGATAATGTCTGTGAGTTTCTGTGGGAGCTGTTAGCAGAACTGGAACTATAAAAGTGCTTTGAGCACTAGACAGGAGACCACAGAAGCTGCCCAGGACACGTGCTGGCTATCCCAGAGCAAAGCCACATCAGCTTTATAAAGGGCGCAGCTTCATAAAGGGCTTTCAGACTAATGTGGAAAGCAGTCTAAGGCTTAAATGGTCTTTAATAGTCTGATGCAAGGTGATTTGTGCATCATCAGACATGAGGAATGGTAACCACAAATCTTGTTATGAAATTTGTCATAAAATTTATTGTCAAATGTATTTTCACAGCAAGACTCCACAGTGTTTTCAGAAAGATTCTTTTCCCCATGCTGACAGTAGGGATGGGAGAAGAAGCTGTTAAATGCTGTGTTTCTTGAGACAACTTTTCTTGTCCTCAATGCAGAGCAACTCTGCAGCCTAACTGGGAGATTGTCCTCAAAGGGTTGCCTGTCCATGCTCAGGATAGCTTGAACATCCTGTTGTTTCCTGTGTTTTCTCAGCCTTAACCTGGGCTGCTTTGGCTCTTCTCTCTGCAAACTTCATTCTGATCCTTTTAAAATATGGGACTTTTAGCTGAAATGCAGCACTGCTTTCAAACTGCATGCTGATCAAGAAAAGAGACAAAAAAGCATGGGTATTGTGAGCTCCAGCCACTGAAAACTGGTGTGGTTTTGCATTCAGAACCCAGCCCAGTCCTGACTGATGTGAAAGTTGGACTGTGGAGTCCTGTTCCTCATAGGAGATCTGCTTTTATCACAATGTTTTGTTGTCCTCCCTGAAAAGGTTGCCCAGACTTTCAAAATCAGAATTGCCAGGTTGGGTCAGACTGTGTCTGTGCTTCTTTTGGGTGGGAAGAGGAAGCTGCTCAGCAGTCCATCTACAGATTGGTTTTTGTACTGATTTAAGGCCATGAAAGCAGCTTGTGCCATGATCATCCACTGGTGCATTTGTAATTATTGCAGCCCCTCTGGTTTGAATTAGAAAAGGTTTTTATGCCTTTAGTTTCTAAGTCCTGACTTCTAGTGGGTAAAATAGCAGTGAAGACTGAGTAAAAGAAAATTCATCAGCATCCGGAGTATTTCCATAGTTAAATTTGCTGCTTCAGCTTTGAGAGAGTCCTCATGATACCCTGCGAGTGCATGCCAGCTTTTTTGTGTGTGTGTGTGTGATTGATGGTGCTCCAGGTTTTGCCCCAGGCTATACCCAGGCCTCTTGCAAGCAATGCTGGTAGTGAAGTTTCCAGTGCTGCTGGAATGTGTTCTTTAGATTACAACAGAGCTAAAAACCTGGGCCACTTCACAATCAGAGACACAATCCTTTCCCCCCAAAGCTCACAAACCTTAAAACAAAGACTGCCTGGGGAGACTCTCTGGCACTGTATTAAATATCCTTGACGAGAAAAGGTTTCTTACAATTGTGGCCTTCCTAATAGGCACCGTGGGTAGTATCAACACAAAGATATCTGTATTACATGGTTTGACCTGCTTTAACCTCAGCCAGTCTCCTGGAGATTCAGAAAATATCTGTTCCACACAAAGGTCCTGGCTTTCAGGCAAAGTAGAAGCAGTTTGTTTAGAGTCCCAGCTTTGTGAGAGGAGATGTTATACTTTTTGTGGGTGAAAGTCACCCCACTGAGGCTGTCTGAAAGCCTCTGGATCCATGTCATCAGCACGTAAGCTGCTGATTTTGTTTGCAAAATTAAATTACTCCCCAAGTCTCTACACTTAAGACTTCTACAGATGCACTGTGCTCAGGAAATAAGGATACTTTGGGAAAGAGTGTATATTGTTCATAGTGTTTCATTTAGGGGAAAAAAAGTATGGTCTTTTAGCTGTTGTGGAATGTTTGATCAAATCTTAATGAAAACTAGAACCCCAATTTTGCAGGTTTTTACATCCTTTAATCCCCTCCCCCCTCCCCCCCCTTTAAGGAGTTTAAGTCTGTCAGCAATATAAGTGGGATTTAGACCAACCTCTGAGCAGTTAAGTGGCAAGGAGATTTCCGCAAGGTTATTTGGTTCCACTGCCACATGTGGAAGGATGAGGTGATTGAGGGGGAATTGTTGTAAGTGGTGATGGAAGCGAGTTCCCCCATATTGGCACCTCAGCAAAGTAAAGCTCCTGCCTCCTCAGGTTTCCCCAGCACGTGTTCCCCTTGTTGCCCGGTTTTCCTGCAGTGTGAAAGAGGTGCCTCCAGACCCCGGAGTGGGCTGTGCAGCCATGTCCCAGGGGCTGTGTGACCCATCCGTGCTCGTGGCAGGGCCGTGGCGGGTGCAGCAGGACAGCTCCTTCATGATAGCTTCGTGGGGCTGTCCCTGCTGCTTTGGAAACATGGGCGAGGCGTCAGCAGAGGAAGTTTAATTAGGTGCCTTTTATTTCTTAATTTCTGCAAGAGCTGAAGTCACTTGCCTGGGCTGAAGGGCTGCCAGGCTCCCTGTGTCTGATGCGGGGAGAGGTGGCTGTGTTGCTATGGCACTGGTGGTGTCTCCAAACCCCACCGCGCTGGCAGCTGAGCCGGCTCCCAGCAGCATGTCCTAATTGCGGCTGTGCAGCAACAAAACAAATATTCGGAGATTTCCATAAGGGCTGTAATCAAAGGAGCATCCCTTGCTTTTTAATATGTGCTGAATGGGTTCATTTGTAAGCTTATTACGACTTCAGAGAGAGAAGCTATTAGGATGATCATTCGCTGCCTGTGCAAATAACAAGGAAAACCGTGGCCTGTTCCAGAATAACCCCCTTAATAAAGGTCTGCACTTTCAAATGCATTAACAATAACCAGCCATGCAGCCTTTCATGGTTCCCATGCCCTGAGTAAGGACTAAAGAGAAAGGAGAAGGGGACAGTGAACTGCATGCTTTCAAAATAAGTTCAGATGAAGAGAAAAATTAGGTGTTAAGAGAGCAGCAAATTCACTAGCATGACATTGTGTGTATTGATGCAGTATCTGTTATCCATTGGGAAAGCAAAAGCAGCTGGGAGCCAGCCTTCGAGTCTTGGCTCATATCTCACACAGTCCCTCTACTCCTGTCATCTACGTATGAATTGTACTTGGGGTCTTTTGTCTGCCTGGAACCCGATGGTTGCTGGAGGACTTAGATTATACATCTCATGGAGGAAGAGAGAACATTTAGAAACACGTATGCCAAGATTATGGGATTTATTAACTCTCATTTATTTTCCTGAAGAACATCTGAAGCTCTCTTGTGGGCTGTGGCCATGGTTCTCTCTCTTAACCTGAAATCAAAAATAGCTGTAGCAAAAGATGTTGAATAGCTGGGCTTTCGTACCTTAATTGGGACAGATGTGGTTGAGATCAGTCACATTTTCCTTTCAAACCACATTAGCTGCAATTTTATGTGTTAGAGTAAGTTAAAGGTGCTGATTACAGTGAAACTCAGTTTAGATTTGCACATGGAATATTTATGAGATATGTATCAGTTTGACTATAAGCAGGGTAAATTAGACTTCAGGTCTGCCTCTCTTTCCTAGGTCATTTCTCATGTCTTTTGCTGCATTCAAGTTTTCCTGCTTATATCACACCTACAGCTTGTGAAATATATGCATTTCCTGTAATATCCTTTTGTGTTAAGGATCCATAGCACTTTGGAATGCATTATTATTCTTCTTGTTAAAACATTTAAAAGAAGACCAGAAGCAGATAAATAATGCCACTTCTCAGATTTCCAGAAATATTATTTTCTGGTTCATTTCGTATTGTATCCCTCATTTAAGAACTGCTTTTCTTAGAGGCTCTTTTTCCTAACCTTTGCTTTTCTAGACTGATTAAACCTGACTAAACTGACTGTTTTGTTTTTATATCTGTGTAGGCTGTTACATTGAACAGAGAACTTTGTTAGTTTTCTGGGGTTTTGGGGGTTTTTGTCTGGTTTTGGTTTGGTGGGGGGGGTGGAATGTTTGCTTATTTGTGTCTTTTTGTTGTTGTTTTTTGTTGGTTTTTTGGTTTGGTTTTTTGTTTGTTTTTTTTTTTTTTTTTTTTTTTTTTTTTTTTTTTTTTTTTTTTTTTTTTTTTTTTTTTTTTTTTTTTTTGGTACATTATTTAATGCATTCAACATTCTGTTTGGGATTTCTTTTTTAAAAGGAATTAAAGTTATTTCTTCCCCAATTAAATGATCCTAAACAATGGGTTACTTATTCTACACCTTTGCCTTATGAAAAAACACTGAGAATAAACACAATAAAAAGAAGTTAACCTATTGATCTGCAGCTCCATTCTGTGTTAGAACAGACGATACAAGCAGAGATTTCAAATTCCCTTCCCCATGGTCCCTTGCCTCTGCCTCTGCTCAGACAGTCTGGGGCTTCTTTTTCTTGCTAAGGACATCAACATCATCATCTTTTTGATAGGATGAGGCCCTGTGGCTTATAGTAATCCCTTTTGGTAACATCCTCAATTTAAAATAATTTTTCTTCTTTGCCTTGTTTCCCTGAAGCCTGCAAAGTATCAGGAAAATTCTTAAAATATTGAAAATCGTGGTCTGAGGAGGACAAGGTTGCCACAGCAACTGTCCAGTGTTCCTGAGATTTATTCCTGCATCTCTCAAAACCATCATGAATGCCACAAGCTGCTGAGGCATTTGCTGCAAACAAAGCAGGGCTATAGGAAAAGAGAACAGAAAAGAGCACCGAGGAGCCAGTTGTTGTAAAGGTGAGATGTGTCAGGCTCAGGGAAAAAGTGGCAGGCATTTAGACTTTGTGTTAAATCCCCTCAGCATCTGGAGCTGTGCAAGCGTATGGAGTGTTTCGACACTCGGCAGTATCTGACGTGACAGTGGATAATGTCACTTGGCTTGTGTTGCAACTCCATGATCCACTCAGGAGGGTGACATTTATTCCATCCAGAAGGGAAATACTTTCAGAAATAGGAGGCCAAGGTTAGCTGCCTCCCTTTTGATTTGTTAAATAACAGCTTTCTGGGACAGAAGATGCCTAGCAAAGAGTGCAACTTGTCAGCCAGAAGTCATCAGCTTTTTCATGGGTTTGGGACTGGTCTCAGTATGGACTGGTGAGCAGAGAGCTATACTGGGGGCCAGGAGGTTTAGCACATCCATTCCCCTTTTAGCCCTGGTTTTCTCATCTAATAAACAAAATTAATGTTTTTATATTATCAGTGCATGTAATGTCTGGGTCATCTGTTTAGAAAGGCAGACAATCGGTACCATATGGTTCCATTGCACTGCAGTTAATACAAGGGAAAATACACCTGTGAGCTATCTGAGGACTTTTTTTTTAAAGGAACAGAACTTAAAAGAATTGCAGGATATCAGATGTTTTGGTTCTGTATGCAGGATCTTCTTTTCTGAGACGGCTGGTGCCGGTGTGTGAGAAGCTGTACGAAAGAGCCAGATGTGATTACCTGTGGAACCTTGCTTGGGAAGGGGCCAAAGTGAGCAGGCAGTTCATGTGTCGAAGAGTGCGGTGTGCACATTTGCACCAGCTGAAATGGAGTGGCCTGTGGCCTGAAGCCATGCTGGCACTTCAGACACATAATCTAGCACTTTTCAAAACGTTACAACATTTGGAATTGGTTCTGCTCTGGGACTTCTGAATTTCCATTCTGAATGTCTGTGCACGTGTGGGAGATTTTACCTCTGTATGATCTCATGTGTTCTGTGCACACATTGTGCAAAGTTGCAAATATAAAACAGAGGGTAAGAGCTGTATTAATAGCTTTGTTGCAAAGCTGGCGTTATTTATATGAAAATTTAGGGGGTTCAGTCCAGCCCTCTTTTTCCTCCTGTGTGAGACTGATGTGCTCTTATGCACACGGACTTTTGGTGGCAGAAATGTGTTCTTGTTAAAAGCAATCAGGATGAGATGGGACCCAGTTGCTCTGCTTGTGTAGGAAACTAAGGGTAGTTTTGGAGGCAGCTCCGATTCATTTAAACACTGTCACAAGCCTCATATGCTTTTAGTGTTATAAAAGCCAATCAGGTTACTGTTTGAAGGTATAGGATGCCCCTGAGGGCTTTGCTCACTCAAATGTACTGAGGAATTAAATGCTCTGAGGCAGTGCAACAGCCTCATTCACTCCGTCGGCGTTGCAAGGCAAGGCAGTCATGGCTGGTAAATGGGCCCATGTTACAGTGACATTAGCATTTTAATGCAACTAAAGAGGAGGTAGATTGACTGTAATTTAGTATCCAGTTGCATGGCCTTGTGCAGGTCTCATGGCTGCTCCACAGGGGACGATTACAGTTACACAGTGCACTTTGGGATCTAATTGGATTTACGTGGGGTAATGTAGTTGTGTCATAGCAACGATTCTGCTGCACGAGTGCTATGAAATTCCGGAACAATTAGTTATTTATGTAGGAGCAATAGTTACAGGATTAACACATGGGGCTGACCTTGTGCCAAGGTCCAGTTCTAAAGCAAAAAGCGTTTCACTTTTTTTCGGAAGCCATTGCAAAGGAATGAAATTATTCTGATCCTGCTTCCACAGAGATGTTTCTCCTCACCCTTCACTGTGAAAGCACTGACCTGATGCAGAGATCCAGCAGGACATGACTTCTGTCTTCAGCTTCTCCTTTGAATATATGGGCTGGCATGTGTTTAAGTGTCTCTCGACCCTGCAAATGCGGTGAGCACAGGGGGCTGGCAGTAGCTAGAAGCCCTTGTGAAGCAGGACACTTGTAAGGGGTTCATCTGGTGACCCTTCCTGCTCTAGTCAACATGCAGGAGGCTGGATTTCTCACAAAGACAGGCCTTGCTTCTCTATCCTGCACACTCCACTAATTTCTTGTCTCACTTGCTGCCTGTTGTCTGCATCAGCCTCTCTCTGCCCCATCCCTCTCTGCTCCGGAGCTCCCGCTGTCTTTCTTACAGCACGATGCCAGCAGGAGAACGTGTTTAGATGCTTTTCCTTCATCAAAGCCTGCTCCTCAAAGGGCTGCAATGTGAATGTGAAGAGAAGCCAAAGCCAAGGAGAGTTGATGTGGTGGCTGTGGACAATGTGCCAGCCGCAGTTGGCCAGCCCAAGGATGAGGCTTGGCCTCAGCTGTTGCTCCAGCTCCTACTGCGTCTCCGCAGTGACTGTAATTAAAGGCATCAGCTTGCTGGAGTCACAATTAGGCATGGCGGGTTTGCACTTTCTGCAATTCTCCCTAATGACAAAATCGTAGCTATTAACCAAAGAGAATCTCTTTGGCAGGGACTTCCTCCCCTTAAAGGCCACAGAGTAAGGTGGAACATTGCTGCTGTTTGGCACCCAATGCAGTCTTTCATCCCTTCTGACACAGTACCTGCTGGTACCTACTGAAGCATTTAAACACTTCTTCTCTGGGGTGCTGCAATTTCTTTAAAATATTGTGACTTACGATGGATAAAAAAATAAAATTCCTCTCCCAGGCAGACCTCTGAGGGCTTGTAGGGATGTAATTATATGCACACACAGTACGAGCAGGAATCCTATAATTCTGGTTATTTTCTTAATGATAGGTTTGTATAGCACAGTGTCATCTCTGCTTTAAAGTTAGAGGCATCTTCTCTTGGCAGCATCTATCCCAAGACAGTGACATCACAGGACAGGACAGCTGAAGAAATTGTCTCTCAATCACACATGCAAAACACAGGACGAAGTGTCCCTACACACCAAAGAAATAGCTATAAAAGTCAGCGTGGGCGCTGGGCTCTGACTGCCGAACAGGGGCTCTCTGCTGTGGGGCACTGTCCCTTGTCCTAGCTGTACACTCTCCAAAGCCCTCTTCAGACGTGCTGCAGCCATCTCCCAGCCAGTCACACAGCACCCTCTGAACTTTGACACTGGTGGAAAAGCTGTACTGATCCAGGGCAGCTCTTGTGCCTAGCATTGCAATGTAGGGCAGTTCAGCCACTGCTCGGCTCATGCCTTCAGCACTTCACAGCACAGAGAGGTGGATTGGCAAGAGATGATTTTACCCTCTGGATTTCAAAGGGGAAGCCATCCCTGCTCTTCATCTAGAGATGTAGATTTACAGTGACAAAGGAAGGACATTAAATGTGAAGGATCAATGCAAAACAAAAGGTCTATGAATATTCATTATATGTTTTATATTGTAATAGTTTCAGCCACCTTGAAACTCCTTGTTCTCTTGTTCTGCCAACAACAAATGATAGACTTTTACTCACAGAAGTCTTAATGGGAGGCAATTTTCAAATGCACATTTACAAATGTTTGTGGGAAACAGATGTTAAATGCACCCGCTCCAGAAATGATGAAATGCTGTCAGTGAGAGAGCAGGGAGAGACCCAGGTGACTTATCTGGTGCCTCACAGGGAAGCAGTGACTCCAGCAAAGCTGTGAGTATGCCAAAACCATTTGTGAAGGATGAGTGAGTGAGTTACAGTGCTGAGCCCTGTGTGATTATTGGACTCTTATGGCATGGGGTGCTCTTTGAAGAGTTAAAGACCGCCCCTTCCCCACAGGCCCTGCAATATGGGGTTGGGGCTGTGCCAGATAGGTGGAAAAAGCAATCTAGGAGAGGGTGCCCTGAGAAAGCAAGAGTCAAACACGTGTGCCTTGCATGTTAGTCTGTAGTCTCACCTCACCTTTGCCTAGTCGAAGGCTGTCATTAGCGTCGTGCGGGCAGAAATTAAAACTTACTGAGAAAATTGTGATTGCTAGCTTGAGGGCAGTGGCAGTCTGCATCTGAGTCCCTCTGCCTGCACCCTTATATCTAATGCTTTTGGGTGGACAGGGCTGCGGCTTTGCTGTTCCTCTCTGTCGTCGCTTCCCAGGCAGTGACAATGAGGCAAAGGAAATAGTTTGCTCAACTTCATGTGACAGCTGGCTGGAAGAACGAGGGATAGCACCCAACTTTTCACGCTGCTGCTCCTAATGGCTGGGCTTCCCAAAGGTGCATTCCATCTTCCTTCCTGCCTTTTCCATTTTCCCAGTAAATGGGCTGTAAAGTCACAGCAGATTAAAGTTTGTCTAAACCTCCTATAAAATATTGAAGGTGCAGCTGGTATTAATCTAGTCCTCTTGTGGTATGAAGTGCATGTGTAATGGGACTATAGATTTACGTGTGGTCTGTGGGCATTTAAAACACCCCAAAGATTGTTAAAGAGATTCTGAGGAATTGAATCCCTTGCTGGGTATTAAAAGCTCTTCATTAATGTTAATGTACACTAAATTAAGGTGGCAATTAGGCTGAGCATATTCATCAGGATGGTGTGTTTTAATAAATTGTGTATTTAATATGATTGCATTTTATTGACTTCTTCAGTAATTGCATATTTTTCACTTACAGGACAAGCTCAGATAGAAGGAGATACATGGGACACACAGACAATTAAACACTGGAAGAGACACTGTGCTTCAAGTCCCAAGATTAGTAAAGGTGAGTGTGGTTAATGGCTTGCTCTTTCTGTATGCCAGGTACTTTCTCTGTATCTCTGTCAGGGCAGGTTAAGGGTGCCCTAAAGTGTAAGCTATGGTGTGCTGGAGTGGATAAGAAAAACATAGCTCATCTGCCACCATATCACCAGCAAGGTACTGCAGAAAGTCATTCTTCCTTATGAAACCCCTTATGAAACTGCCCCTAATCTCTGTTGTATCTAGAGGAGCAGACTGTGCGAAAATAATACTCTGAGAGGATTTTCTGGAAGGCCCTTTCTGTTAGATACGTTCTCTTAGGAGATCCCACCACTTTGGTTTAAAGTTGAATACTGCTTGAAGACAGTGAACACAGAAAT
Source organism: Struthidea cinerea (assembly GCA_013397865.1). NCBI lineage: Eukaryota > Metazoa > Chordata > Aves > Passeriformes > Corcoracidae > Struthidea > Struthidea cinerea. Next base: position 1,165,222 of record VZTI01005534.1, read on the forward strand.
CCTCTTATGGGAGATGTACTTGGGAAGGAAGACAAGCATGCTGAGCCAGGTCTCTACACCTGCAAGCCAAAGGGTGGCCTGCCACACTGCTAGGGAGAGGACACCATGGAGCAATGCCAAGTGGTGGTGATGCTTTGCCACTGGTGCAGCTTAGAGCTTCAGGGATATTTGCAGTGACATCTTATCTGGGACAGCCTCTAGAAATCAATACATTTACTTGAAACAGAATTTAGTCCTTATTTCCTAACGCCTTTAAAGGCTGCCTGGCATTAGTTCTGGAGAACTTCAAACACATCTTCTGCTTTTACTTGGTACATTGTGCATGATTATGAAAGTAGGTGTGAGTCGGCATCATTTGCTCCTCAAACCACATGCTAATTTTTTGTAGGAAGTACTGCAGAACTGGTTCTTAGGTTTTACAGGAAGCAACAGTTCAGCATCAGTTCAGTGGACAAATTCTTCATGCATGTTGACAGCAAAGAGATATTTATGTCAAAAGAGATATACACGGATCATGTGATAGAAGAGCAGTGACTGAAAAAGGGATCTGCATGAGGGTTGGGCAAGAGAACCTGTAGACATCTCTCTCAATCTCAGCTATTCTGTGTTTTCTATCGTGTATTTGAGACAGGAAGACTGTGATGAGCAACTGGGCAATCTGTCTGAATTTATGTGCTGAAACATGAATTGTCTGCAGTGACATGTTAGGGATTGGCAAGGAAAACGGTTCACACACCTGTTTTCAGTAGAGGGTAGGAGTGATAAGATACAGAAGATGTGAGGGTTGAGACTGGTGAAGATAAGGTGCTCCTGACAGTTCTGATAGACTAGTACATCCATGAGATGCTCTTGTTCCATTTGCCACCAGGTAACTCAGACACACCTTGGGCAGCTCTTTTGAAAAATCTTTTCACCAAATAAAATCATCAAACACTGGAAGAGGGAGACTGGAGAATCTCAGTCCTTGGAGACATTCAAAACTTAACTAATGTGACCCTAAGCAGCGTGCTCTAACTTCGAAGTTGGATCAGATTTGGAATTGGCCCAGGTTGGAGGCAGTGGGTGCTTGTACTCCGTGACATCCAGAGGTCCTGTCCAACCTAAGTTTTTCAGTGATTCCATCTTCAAAGCAAAGCTAAAGGAGCAATCGCAGTGAATCTATGGGTTTCAATCCAGTGCTAAAGGGAAATGGGGGTTGAGGGAAATGTCAGAGGCAGCAAAGAGAAAATTGAGGGGTGTGATTGTGCAGCTGCCTTTAGAAATGTGATGTTCAAGGCAGCCGCAAGGCATGCAAAGCAAATGAGAGAAGGAAGGAAGTGGCTGGAGTGCAAAAAAATGCATTGCCTTAAAAAAGTAGACTTTATTCCTAACTGATTACAGCAGCTGGGCTATGTTTCCTGGCTACACTGCTGGGGACTTTTAGCCTCCCCATCACTTTGCGAGATAAAATTCACAGGGGATATAGGGGAGAGGGAAATGCAGAATAATGTGCTTAAGAAAAAGCTGAACATTTATAGCTACATTTTAGACAAAAACAAATGCATCTCATATGTCCACAGGTCTGAGATGGGACAAGCCAGGGTGAGCATCTGTCAGCCGCTGTCTTCTGCAGTTCTGACTGTTAATGTTTGCTTAGCAATAAATGTCTCCTGCAGAGAAGAACTTAATCTCTCACAGATTTGGGGCCTGGAGGAGGGGAGTGAAGATATTTTTAAAAGGTAGATTAAGACATATGCATTCAGTTTTTATCACACTTGTATCAGTGTGTAGTAACTCAAATAATTTGCTTTTTGTATGTATGGTTTAAAAAGAAAAGTAGAAGGAAAGCCCATCTCTGTGGGTCAGGATTGTCCCTTAATGTCAGTTATTTTAGCCATGAAGCCTGTCATCAGGGACTCCAGGTACCTTCAGCTAATTAGCAAGGCAGTAGCTGGCACAAATGCATTCATAATTACATTATTTGTAACTCATATTATCTGCATTTTGCTTACAATGTTTGTAAATAGCATTACTTACATACTCTTCAAAGTCTGGAGACCCGCTGCAGATAGGAGCTAGATGCTATTATATGCTAGAGTGCCCAAGCTCTGACACCAAACCATTTTAAGTGCCTCGTGAGAGATCAGGTCATGCTTTTGGTTGATTTGCCCTGTTTGAATCAGTGCAATCACAGCATCCAAAGGGTGGCCTTTCACGTGCTGTTTGGAAAGCAGAAACTTGTGCGGTGTGCTGGTGTATGTGGGTCTCTCCAAGTTCTAAGTTCCAGCAGTGCAGCAGTTGCTCAGAGCTCCTGTTTCTCAGATCAGGTCAGTGGGTTGGCATTTTTTGGAAGCTTGCACTGAGTTCTTCTGATGGGGAAACCCTGATATGTTTTGTTCTTGGCTTTACCAGCCCAGACCTCACATGTCTGCCCCTGAGTTCCATTTGCACATCCTGAGTGGAAGAATTTTGGAATCTGAAAGTCCCAGCGGGTGTGGTCTTGAGCTGAAGCACAGCACAAATGAGTAGGGTTGCACTTTGTTGTTGCTTTGCTGTGTGAAGTGTGATGGGTTTAGAAATTGCAAATCTGAGCCCAGTACCACCACTGGGGACAATTTTGTGCCCAAGCAAAGAAGGGAGCCCTAAAGCTGAGTGTGCCTGTGTTCATGCTACTCCCAGGTTATTGTGACTGACTGATTCTTTGGGACAGTGAAGTTTTCAGGATCTGATTGCTCAATGGATTTACAATCTCCCTTCCCTGCTTATGCCTAGAAGACATTTTAACATACTGAGTGGATGGGCAGGCAGGAGCGATGCAAAGAATCATAGCCTATGTTTGTCTTTGAAAATAAAAGTAGACCTGTACTCAGCTCACGTAAATCGGAGCTGTTCCAAGGGAGCTTGCTCGCCTTACAGAGGGAGCAGTCCCAGACATGGAAAGAAAAGTAAGGCAGGAAAGTGATTTATCAACACTACAAAACAGCAAGACAGTGCTAGGCTTAGGAACTGCTGCTTCTTGGACCACAGGCATTGTTTTTCATGTGGGTGACTGTAGTGGGGTGTGTGAATGATGTATAGTGGCACAACAAGGCTAAACTCTCAGGTTTTGTCCTTTCTTTTGACAAAGACTACTGTAAGATGGATCACACAGGTGGGTGCTCAAGGCAGCAGGACTGAAATTTCTGAGATAACTTTAAGACTTCAGCTAGTATACTAAGATTTAGCCATCCTTTGTTTCATTGGAGCATGAATTTTTATTGTGGTGATGGGAACACCTAGGTGACACTAGTTGTGGGACTCTTGAAATCCCAGTGTCCTATTGATTTGTCTGTATTTTCATATCCTCTCTAGTATCCAACTTATGTGTTAGTGGAGCTGAAGGCTCACCTTTCCCATGAAACTGAAGAATTCCCTGCCCAGCTCCTTACCCTTCTGGACTTTAATATCTCTTTTCTTTGTGAGACTTGCAAATATGGCTTTAAACAGTGTCAGGAAGCTGTGGGCATTTCTTGCAGGCCCACAGCAGAGCTCTGGGCAGTCGTGGTCTTGTCTTTGAATCTTTCTGGGCAGAACAGTTATGTATCAGAACTATAAGAACATAAAAATTATAAAGAAGAAATATTGCCCTTGTTCTCGGGTTTAGATTCAGGTTTGTATTTCTCCAGAAGCAAGGTGGATCTTCTCAGCATTCCTCTAGCAAAGGGGGTTCCCTGGGCAGTACCAGCCAGCAGAGGCACGCTGCTGTCCTGCCCCAGGTACAGGCAGCTGCAGAGGGAAAGCAACTGCATGTCCACATGAGCTTCTGTGTCACACCATTTGCGTCTCAGCCTGTCTTGTCGCTAAGAAGGAATTGATCTGATTTTAAATCAAGTGAAAGCAGTGCACCAAACACACACTGTGTAACAAAAATCTGGCTCTTATCTCTGACAGCCCTGTGCTGGGAGCTCTGCCTGCCATGGGTTTTCTCAGCTCTTTGGCTAAAGCAGAGCAGTTCCTATGGTCACAGGAGAAAGCACCTCGTGAGGCTCTACAGCACTCACAGATTTTGTTGTTTAACAGAAACAATGGAGTGAAAGGCAGTTTTATTGCTGGCCTGGTGAAAATCTTGGATAATTTCAGTTTTTTCTTTTAAGTGAATTAAATGGACTTTGCTAACATAGCATATCATTAGATGCAGGTCTGTTTAGGGAATGGCATTTGCAGTGGAGAAAGGGAATGAGATGCATTAAGAAGCATGTGGGCTTTGGGAAGGCTCCTCTGGGGAGCCAAGCAAACCTGTGCCTCAGTGTTTGCAAATGTAGGGATCCATCTGTGCACTGTGCCATGACTGCATTGTTTTCTGTTTCAGTGGAAGTTTTACTATTTCATGTATTTATTTGTCAGTCCCTCTAGGGTACTTGGTGATACAATGGCATATTAGGAAACATAGTCACTTCGTTAAACAGCAAGCAGGAACTTTCCTCCCGTGTAGACTGACCTGGTCAGGATTTATTGCTGGTGTTCCAATAGAAGCATTGCCCAAGCAGTTGTCTAAATCAGACATTGAGTTTCGGAACTGGTTAAGGCTCCTTCGCAATTTTTCCTGGCCTCAAAAGATTTCCAATGTTGATCCATAGGTTCCTCTTGCAAAAGACCTGTGCAGGGTGCGGCATAGAGCGGCAGGACTTCACTGGCACAGGAAAATCTCACAGTGCATGGCAAGCAGGTGTTGTGCCCCAGGCTGAGTAACCATGTGAGGACAGCCTCCTTGGGCCCTGCCATGTCCACACACTGCTGTCATTCCAAGGCCAAATGTCTACAAGTTTCCCTGAAGCTGTTGTCCATGTTTGTGTGGCATTCATTCTGTAGAGGAAGCTTGTATGAAGATAGCTGTCCCAAACACTTTTTGTGTGTCTTCTAACTGGACACAGCTTATTCTGGCTCCTGTTTCAATATGACCTTTTCTCAGTGCGAAATAGACAGGTACATTCAGTGATTCTTAGACTTGACAAGCTTTAAGGAGTGGGGAAAAAAATTCTTCGTGTGCAGAGGGATATTTTTTCCCCAGTATCTCACGCTGCGAGTAAAGCTAGACCTTTCCTCTCCTGCAACCTTCCCCTTCACTTTTGTGTTTGCCTTCAAACCTTAAAGAATGCAAAGGGACCTAGCAGCAGTCATTATCTCTTACTAGCCTGCACTGTGTTGCCTGTTCAGGTAAGAAAAGAGCTCTTCTGTATAATGAACTCCACAGGGTCTTGGGGGAAATACAAATAGATTGGAGGTAGGATTGTGTCATTCCAATAAAAATTGATGCGCTAAGAAAATGCTGTTGTTTTGCAGGAGGAATTGGACAAAGGACCCTGAAGACCATGGAGGGAGACTGTCTGAGCTGCATGAAATACCTGATGTTTCTTTTCAATTTCTTTATATTTGTAAGTATTTGGAATTCACTTTCTTTTCTGGATCCCCCTGTTTCCAGCAGCCTGCTGTTGCCCAGCAGGATAGGCTATAGCGTGGTAAAGTTGCCATGATACAGAATATCCTCTCTGCTTTGCACTAGCAATCACTGAGTGTTTTGCAGCATCCAAAGGTTCTCAGACATTCAGCAAGGCAGCACAGTGGTCACTGTTGTCTGAGTTATTGCTGTCCTTGACAGGGGAAACCACAGGGAAAGCTGTCACTAATGGTGCACATGGTTTATCCTTGAGTGGCAGAAGAAATTGTTTTCTAGTCCTGGGTGCCCTGCTGAGGTTTTCACTCAGAAGTAGCCATTTTCCTACCACATGTGGAGTCATTCTTAGTTGTTCTTGTTTTTGAAAGGAAGAGTGGGAGTGCCCAGCCACCCTGGCCTCTCTGGCAGGTCTGGTTCATGCGAGCCCCTTCACCGGGCTGTCCTCTACAGATGTGGCAGCAGATCAAGACTGTCTCTCAGCAGTAGGGAGAGTAAACACTTGGTTGAGTGATGTGCCAAGAAAGAAAGGTGCTTTTGCTGCTAATGATTCATTTATTGAGCAAGAGATACTAAGAGCAGCAGGTCAGAAGTCACCTGCACAGTGGAGAATATATGCCTTGGAGAAACACAAATTCTCCAAATTAACACCTTTGATCAAAAATAGCAATGAATCCCATTTTTCTGCAGCAGTTGTTTTATGTTGACTATCTCCTTCTCTCTCCTTTCCTTGTGCTGTGACAGCTGGGAGGAGCATGCCTGCTGGGACTGGGAATCTGGGTCATTGTGGATCCCACAGGTTTTCGAGAGATAGTGGCTGCCAACCCCCTGCTCTTCACAGGAGCGTATATCATGCTGGCCATGGGAGCAATGCTCTTCCTGCTGGGCTTCCTCGGCTGCTGTGGTGCCATCCGTGAGAACAAATGCCTCCTGCTCTTTGTAAGTGTCCTTGCAATTTCTGTTGGCCTCCTGGTGCTTCCCAAGAATAGGGGTGACTGGATAGATGATGTTGTGATAAGTGCAGGAATGGGTGCCTGTTGTTGTAGCCATTATTCCTTTAGATAATAAGTAGGCTTAGGATACTTTTACACACTGCTAGAAATACAGATAATTTGCTTTTTCACCTATATAGATTTGAGCCCTGACTGGGAGTGTATTTTGACTTCTTTAAGCTTTCATTCTAATTGACCCCATTTGGTTGTTCGGGCTTTTTCTACATTTATAAAGTGACAAAAATGGTCATTTCTTGGCTTCTCAAAACCCACTGTTCCACTTGTAGATTCATTCCTCGGGTTCACAACAAAGGAGGGAACACTGGAGCACAGCTCCTGTGCAAGAGAGCCCCCCAATGCCAGCAGAAATGCCCAGCTCAGAACTGCATCATTGCAGTCATTGCTGCTCTCAATAGCTGGTCACTTCCTGATACAGCCTACTCTGCTCCTGAAATGAACAAGATTTGTTACCTTTGGACAAATTTTTCCCTGAATGACAGGATTAAATTTCAGCCCATGGTGGTCATCAATAATTACAAAGAGCTAAAGTCAGTCCCGTTTGCCCTTGCCCCTCCACTCTTCCCAAGTTCTAATACTGCAGGATTTCTGGCCATTATCTCCTACTGGAAGGCATTGCCAGTTATGTATTGAAAGACACAGACCAGTAGTTTTCTTTTTCTTTTTTCTTTTTTTTTTTTTTGTGAAATGTGACCTTTTGTTTCTCCCAATGGGTCTGGTGGCACTTTGGGATTGTTGTGGTTTTTGATTTGGTTTTTGGTTTTTTGGGGTTTTTTTTTTTTTTTTTGAAATGGGACCTTTTTTTTCTCCCAATGTGTCTGGGGGCACTTTTGGGTTGTTTGGGTTTTTTATTTGGTTTTTGGTTTTTTGGGTTTTTTTTCTTTTTTTAAAAATCTTGATCTTACTGTATTTTGTTAGGACTGTGTCCTGCACAGCTGCTTCATGGTTTAAAAAAGGCTTGTCTCTAAACAGGACAGGAAAGTCTTCCTTCTTGAATGCAAACCCATCTTCTCGTGGAGATGAGCATGGCTTCACTGAGATATATTCTCTCTGGCCCTTGGCTCCCATACGCCTTGAGGTCATGGCCTGCAAATGAGAGCCCTTTAGGGGAAGCCACTGTGGGTTTGATTTCTAGTGATTCATCTCAGAAGTAAATCAGAAAAACAAATGTGTCACCTGTGAAGTCTGTGGAGATCTGCCCAGAGGAACCTAATAAAATGGAAAGGATCAGGCCCAATGAGCCTGAGGTTACTTCAAAGCCTGTCCCTGTCAGATTAAGAAACTAAAAGTGAAATTTGATGAGAAACGTTGTTGTAAGTGAATGGGAGAGTAATATTTTCAGTCTGGACCGTGTCTGCTGCATACAGACTGGTGACTTGGCTGGAGAAAGGGAGCTCTGGGCCATGTTCTTTCCTGATTTAACATCAGTTACAGGTTTGAATGTTTATCCATGTGTTTTAGTTATACTCCAGCACACTCAATTTTGTGGTTATTACTTTTCTTACTCCTAGAGATAGTTCTGAGCCTTGCTGCTTTATTTATTTACCTTTATTATTATTTTATTTTGATTGAAATGTGAGGAAAATATGGGCTGGAAGTAATGCCCTAGACTAGGAGAAACTCTAAAAGTAATTACTGGATAAGGAATTATTGTTCCATTTTGATCAGTCAGGTCTTCGAGGGCTTTTGGTATCAACACCAACTCTGCTAAACAGCCAGCCATCTCGTGTGAAGCAGTGTGAAGCACTTGGATGAGGACCTATGCTGATACCAAGGGAGAAGAAATATGTTGCTAACTTCTTTTTTGGGGCCACACCAGCTCATGTTAAAACCAGCTGATCTTAAAACATCTGTGAAACCTGAAGTCTGATAGGAGTAAGTTTTAGACATTGAATAGGCAAAAGATTCATGACTGTATGCCAGAGAAACTGGGAACACTTGCAAAAGAGAGAGTGTAAGTCTTTGTGGGGGTGGTACCTGGGGAGAAATTGCTAGATCAAATCACGTCCACTTACAAAGTTGTTAAAGAATTGATGAGCCAGAGAGCTGCTTGAGTGAGATTTCACAGTGATGCATAATGTATGCCTGAAGCTTTTAGTCCAAGTGTAAACAGAAGATAGAAGGGACAAGACAGATGCATGTTCTCTAGGTTCTGGTTTCAGTGTTTGCAAGGACGCTTATTTTTCATTAAGCTGCTTGTCTTTTGGTAAAAAATAACCCCATCACTATGGAACCTAATATGCTGCATTAAGCGCAAGGCTGGGAAGTATTTCTAGATTTCCTGGCATTTGGACCTGGCTCACAAAAAAAAGGAACAAACAGTGGCCTGCAAATAAGACACTGAATAACTTGTCCTAAAGGTCCTATGACTGCAAAACAGCACTGTAAAAATCAGAATCCAAAGTACTGTTGAACATACAACATTGCACCAAGGGACTGAATTCAGCTTTGTTAGAAGAACAGCCCATGTTAGCTTCATTTGGCTTCGTTTCAAATGCAGACATCCTGTTTTGCACTTCTGTGAAATGGATGTAGTAGCCCCTCAAACTTCTCAGCATGAAAATGCACATCCTTTGAGCTAAAGGTGGTTGCTGCTCTTTTTGGAACAGCAGTTCTGAAACTGGAACGCTGGATGAGTTACGAAAAATAAACACGAAGCATTAATTTGTGGAAACTTCTGATAAACCACTTCTGTGAAAACTTCTGTAACCATCACCTGGAGGTGAGGCAAGATTTTTGACCAGTATGAGAGATCCCATTTCTCAGGATGTTCACCTTGGATCTGGGGAGTATCTGTGTTCAAATGTCAGGTATCAAGCTTGAATTTGAATGTGAGGTTACTGTGTCCCATGCATTAAGCAGCTGGATCCTTTGTGCTCTCACATATCAGTAATCAATTTAATTTTTGGAAGGAAAACACAGTTAAGCAGATTTTGTCTCTCCTTCAAATGCAGAATGGGAGCAAGTTCTGAAACACTGATGATCCATCTTTTTCTCATCAACCCTAATGGCTGCTTGTGGTTTTTTTTTCTACTGTAACTTACAAATCTGTAATGCAGAGTGCACAATATAAGTGTAAATCAGTTTGGGAATGATAATGAAGCTTATCACAGATAATCTGGGAACAACTGCTTCCACTTCTGCACAGACCTGTGCTGCAGCTCGGGTGAACGTGTGTCTCCCAGTAATCAGTAAATGAAATGCAATTAGTAGGGTGATGGGATTAATCACTTGATCACCACCTTAGACCTCAGTGACTATGCTGAGATCCCTTGATGGATGATGATGTGAATTTGCAAAGTGTCGTTCATTCTCATCACTTGTTCTTTGCCCTCCTGTGGTGAAATTAAAACAGTCTCTGAGCAGGAAAAAAAAGAAGCCACACAGAAAACTCCAGCAGTAAGAATAAATTAGAGAGTTAACTAGTTCAGCAAAATCAAGCAACAGCATGCTCTTAGAAACAAAAATCCCTGCTCATCTGACTTTCCTTGTTTTGTCATTTGAGCCCAGACTCCTTTTCTTTTGTTTCCACTGCAGAAGCAGGAAGACAAATGTGATAGGGTGGTGCATGTGCTTTTCCATTGAGGAAAAATCACTTACAGCTCTCATAATTGACAATAAAACAACATTTTGCCCATTCCAAGCAGGTAGTTTGAATTTGCGCTCCATTATTGAAGTGCACAATGCACAGCCTTTCAGACACTGTTTATAAATCATTGCTTGGGGATCACAATAGTACTTCTGGCCCTGTCTGCCTGTTTTCTGTTGCAGAAAGATCTTCTATAAACTTCTCACACACAAAAAAAAAACCCAAAAAAACCAACAAAAACCAAACCCATCCAGACTTCTCTTGTGTTTATTTTTACTTGTTGTTTCATCTACCTTTATTGGTAACATGTACCAAGTTTATTACTCTCCACATGATGTGGTCTTACACATTTCTCCATTCACTTTTGCCTTTCTCACACAATGCCAAAATCTGAGTTAATGTCTTAACATGTATTCAGTTCTGTAAAATCATCTCAGAGTCTGTGGGCTAATTCTTGGGTTGTTTGAATTTTAGACTGGCTGGTTCAAAAAGTAATTTCTCTTTATGGCGATAAGAATGTAAAACATGCCCACCTAGTTCAGATTTATGGTTTCTCAAGCCCACTGTTTTGTCTACAAGAATGGAAATAAATGCCACTTTGGGAGAGAGTGTGAATCTAGCCACTTTCTGCTCCGTTCCTACACCTGTTGCTCAGCACCACCATTCATTGTTTTAAGGGTGTTAAAGGACAGGTCTCTGTTCTTTTTACTGTTTCGTATGGCCTGAAGCAGCATCAAATTAGCACGAGGCATCAGTGTAACTGAGAACTGGTCACAAGGACAGGTGGAATCTGAATCAGAGCCTGCAGGAGTCCCATCACTCATCCTGGGCTGGAAACACTCCCGAGTACCTGAATGCTCTGGGTAGACCAGGTCCCAGGAACAGCATCCTCACAGCAGGATGTCGGTCTCTGGGGATGAGACCTCTTGAGTTCATCATGATTTACTTCTGTGGGGTGGGGGGGTGAAGGCACGATGGATCACTCAGGCTTGGTAACATCACCGAAACAAGGTGCCTTTAGTAAGATTGAAAACCAAACTTTTAGATTGAAGCAGCAGAAGGTTGCAAAGGGAACAGGATGAAATACAGTTCCAGCTTAGATTGAACAGCCACGTGCCTCTCTGTTTTGCTTTCCTTCCCTTTTCCTAAAATTATGATGACACAAGTGTAAGGATAAGGATTTTACTTCACCCTGGATGCCTGGGTTTTTTTTGCTATCACTTAATCTGCAGGCTGTGCTTTCTGTCAAGTCTGCAGCGTGCCCTTGTCTTAAGGATGTGAATGTGCACACTTTGGATACCATACAAGACAGGGATGATACTTGCATAATCATATTAAATTATTATGGTGTGTTATCAACTTTCTGTAGAGGTCCTGTGTGGTTAGTACTTAACTCAGTGCAACCCCATTGTGTGGAGGGGGATATTAACCAAGGCTAATTTTGTCCTGAAAGGAAAACAGTCCATTTTCGGTTATAGGTATAAATATTTGAGGGTATATCTCACTATTTCCTTCTACACAAAATAAGCTGTGATTATATTACAGTAAAATTGTGTTGTTTGTACTGTGATCAGCAGTGTATGTGCATTTGCATGTGATACCTATACCTGTGCCTGGACAGTTTAACCCTGTGTGAACATGTCCACAATTATATAACTTTTTCCATCCAAATAGGCTTTACTGTTTTGACCTGGTATGGATTTATCAGGGGATACTATGGGCTCTGTAACCTCATTTGCTTTTACTCATTAGAACCAGGCAAAAGTGTCACAAGCTCCCATGTCCTGTGATGAGGTCAGAGATGGAATGTGTGTGCTCCAAGCGGCTGTCTCATAGGGGTTTTTAATTGTCATGGGAAAAAAAAGTTTCCTTAATTATTTTTACCATCTGTTTGGTGATTAGCAAAACCCTGTATTCCTACTACCTATTGCACACACTTAATGCTATGTCTGTGTTTTTTATCTTCTCTCTTCCAGTTCTTCCTGTTTATTTTGTTAATCTTCCTGGCGGAGCTTTCAGCTGCAATCCTGGCTTTTATATTCAGAGAAAATGTAAGTATCCGATGGTGGGCAAACTCTAGTGGGATTATACACAGCTGGAGCAGGGTGTTAGATGGTGGCTGATTTGTCTGTAGAGTGACTGTTCAAAATATCAGCAAACCTCCTTCATTCCTACCCTCAGTCTGCAGAACTGCCAGCACGTCAGGGAATGCTAGCTAACCTGGCTAGTGCAGGGTGGATAGTTTATGGGGACACAGGGGGTACTACTTATTCCTGAAGTTTTTTGAGTCTTTTAAAGTCTTCCTGACTCTCTTGCAGCCAAACCAGCTGCACATTCCATCAGAGGGAAGTTTTATAATAGTCACACTATGATTAAAAGCAACTATTTTTCTTTTCCAATATGACATCTGTTTAATATTAATAGTTGAAAACTCCTGTTTTCTGAACAGAGCCAATGTTTGCTCTGCAGTGCAAAAATTCTCTTATGAATCTTCTAATCGTATTCATTCTTGAGCTTCCATGTTCTGCTGCTCACTAAACTCCTACCGATGCTACTCGTAAGATATCCCCCCTGATCTGCCCTAAGCAAATCTCCCATATCCCCCCTGATCTGCCCTAAGCAAATCTCCCCCCACTTACTGCCCTGCTTAGTTTTGTCCTTCTCTCCAAAGCTTCCTATGATGTAGCCTTTCTCTATTCTTCTGCAGTGAATATTATTACATGGCCATCATCCCTCCCCTGTGCTAGTAGTAAACTTTTACTGCAGTAGTAATAGCCACAGTCTCATTTCTTTCTCTAAACAGCAAAGATCTGTGCATTTTTTGCATGTTCACACATGTGCAAAGGAGAGCCTGACTGAAGTAGGTCCATCCTTCTCTGAGTGATGGCTATGAAAAACATTGGCTGGTAGAGGTGGTCACTAGTGACTGCCAGTATTTATTTTGCTTATTTTGCCTCTGGCAGTACCAAGAGAACATACAGCACATTTGCTGTACTGAACACGAGAGAAATGTGGCATGAGCGAAGAAGGGCCATGTATAATGAGGATTTTTTTAAACCAGGATATACTTTTAATTTTATTCATTTAAAAAAGCTTTTGATAGAAAACAATCAAAACTTAGGAAGCTCACAGCAAAACAGTGTGGTGTTTTTATTGTAGGATTGGCTTGGGGGGAGGTGGTGAGAGGATTTTTTTTCCATTTATGAGCTGGTGGTCTTTTGTCTTTGCCTCAGATCTGAAGGCAGTGGGGAAGGGATGGCACTCTGCACACAGAATGTGTGCCCCGTTCCAGCTTAGGCTTGGAGACCATGCCCTCATGGAAACACCTACTAACAGATTGCAGCATGGGGGGTCTGGTGTCTTCTGGTCATTATGGCACTGCTGTTAGGAGTTTTTAGAGAATGCCTTTGGTTCAGCACAAGGAGCAGACTACACACAGAAACTGCCCTGCAGACCCAGGCATAGGCTTTGTGACAGAGAGAGAACACGGTCCCTGGGGAGCAAGGCCTGGGCAAGCAGCTGTCAGCTGATGGCTCCCACCTCCCCCCTTCTCTGTGGGAAACCTGTAAAAGGTACAAGAAACTGCCCAGGCTTGCTGCAAGTCCTGGGTGTGGGGTGACTGCACCACTGACATGTCCTCCTCACTTACAGCTAGCTTCTGGGCAAAGAATCAGTACCTTCCACTCCCATGGGAGCCGCGGGACATGTAAGGTCATGTTATCTTGCGAGATAAGGTTGCAGCGGTTATTCTAGGCTTCTGTGGCATCTGGCACTGTTTTGTGAGATAAAACTTGAAGGGGAACAAACTTCTATCTTTCTTGAGCTTGTCTCCTTGTTTGTACCACTAGCTTCCCAGTCTGTCAGAATGATTGACAGGAAGGGCTTAAATGGGAAGGAATGAAAAACACCAGATCCCAGCATAGCCGGAGATGGCTCTATGCAGAAGTCAAACTTCATCTGCAAGTTCTTGTGGTTTGTTCTCTCCTCAGGTTTCTTCTGAAAGAAATAGCTCTTGTTTTGGTGTTGCTATATATTGTGGTGGTAGCTAGTCTACCTTGGAAACTACTTGTGGCCAATGTTGCTGTCACCTTTGGGTTCGGGTGAGCTGGATGGCTGGACAGGATGTCCATGGGGACAGAGGTGGTCTTTCAGTGACCCCAGGTTGGGAAGAATTCTTCACAGTAGCAATTTAAGGTCAAGAGCAGATGTGCTTTTCTCTTCCTTGCAAAACAAATTACTTTCAGGGCATGTGGTGGCAAATGCACACTTAGCCAATCTAAGTTTCTTCAAAGCTTACCAAGCGGGATTCTGTGATGGTTGCTGCACCAGTCCATGTGGCAGTGGCCTCTCTGGGTGCGTAAAATGGGACAAAAGATGCACTTTATCTGTTTGCTTTACAGATAATGTTCAGTGCAGCTTTCTCTTGTATAGTTTTACATCCAAACCAGCTCCCAAACACTCAATGGGGTTAAATTATTAACAGCTAAGGGAGTGAGAGAAATCAAGAGACAAAAATAAGGGAGAAAAGAGATGTTTTCTGCTGAGATTTGACATGAGAGGAAGAGTCAGTGAAGCAGAGCAAGGTGGTGGGGTAAGTGAAGGTGGTGTTCATGAAGGTGAACTACTGTGACCTGCAAGTCCAGCTGCATTTCTAAAGAGCTATTTAAAAGCAGTCTCTGAGGAGGAAGGCTGCTGTTAATCAGCTATGGAATTACCAGAGTTTCTCTTCCTTTGAAAAGGAGGTTTTGGGGGTGGAGAACCCTTTTTCATCTAGAAGTTTCCCCATAAAATAATTACTTCCATAAACACTAGATAGAGGCTGTGAAAGAGCAATAGAAATTTCTCTTTATACGCCCTTCAGAGGTCTGGGTGGGAAAAACCCAGGAGGTGTATTTGATTCTTAGTGAACTATCTTAGCAAGCAAGAAAGGATGGTAGGAACAGAAGAGTCCAGTGGCAGGGCTTTGGATGGAGTCAGGATGCATTTTAGCCCCAGTTTTAACACCTGATAAGCCAGTCACTCTGGATGCTGGTGCCTCTATGTCCTCAGACATAAGGCAAAAGCTAAAGAACATGAACCTTCCTCAGCTGAGCAGACAGAGGTCTCTCAGGTGGAAGGCACTGCAGGAGTGGGAAGTGCAGCACTGGTGACCACACCTCCATGCCCTGTGCTGTGCCAAACACATGAGAATGCTTCAGGCCAATGTAGGTGGGTAGGAGTGTGTCCTGTTTTCCAAGCAGGCGCCATGAAGGCAGCTTCTTGCACAGCATTCAGAATCCCTGAGCACAGCATGGCATGAGAACGCTGTGACCTTCCTGGGCAGTGCCAGCATGCCTGTGCTGTGCAGAAATGCCCTCCTTTTCCTAAACCCCTTTTATCTGGCTGCACTAATCCCAGCAAAGCTATTTTTTGAACCAGTGTGACAGAACAGTCTCACTTCATCCACTGGCATGTAAATGTATGCATGCATGTGCTGCATTGGAGGCGCCCCACCCAAAACACAGCTGAACGGCTCTTTATTGTTCATGGCTGTGGCTGCCACAACTGTGTTGTCAAAGTGTGTGTGTGAAGCTCTAGTTTTACCAGTAGGTCCTTTGCTCCTTTCCTAATTGTTCTTGTCATAAAAATCCAATGTGCACAGACCTCATCAGGGCTGGTACTTGTTTCAGCTAAAGGAGGGCCATGGGAATGGCAGTAGGACTGTCTTATTTCATCCTCCTTTGTCAGCAATCTTTTAAAAGAAGAAATTTTTTTTTGGCCCCATTTTTCTGAACTTGAGATGCTCAGGATAAGCAGTTTAAGACCAACAAAATGGAATCAGTTATTTTCCTGGCAAATGTACCCTTCCAGCACTAGGCTTTGTCTTAGGCCAAGTGTAGTAAAAATCACACGCAAACTCTGAACAATTTCCTCTGGGATTGCTGCTGTCAAAACAAAGGTTTCACTTTATATTTAAATTACTCTTTTGTTTTAGACCCCAACAAAGGCAGCCGGCTGGGATTATTACCAACAGTAATATCAGTTTCAAAGTCTGTGCTTCAGGAACAGACGAGCATCAAAAAAATTTGCTGCTGTCTGCAGGGTTGGATGCTGCATGGATAAAGCACGTAGAGAAAGGGAAGGAAAAGAGAACACCGAGGACATATTTCAGCATCTTCTAACTCACATTCCCTTAGTGCATCAAATTCCCAAAGGAAAGATGCCATGTCCTCTGGTATTTTAATATTCAAAAGCAAAAAATAAGTGAATATCTGTCCAAAAAAAGTAATTTAGGAGTTTAACAGCATAACTAATTAAAGGTAGTGACGTTGAGCTAACTGCATGGTTCAAGCATTTGTGACAAAGTTTTACCCATTGCTGATGAAGTAATTACATTTGGCCTTCGTTTGTATTTGTAAAAGAGAAGCCAATGTTACATGGTATTCAGGGTCTTTTTAAAAGTCACCACATCATTTTTTCTTTTTTGTCCTTAAATTTTGTGATACGGTTACAAACGAAAAAAACAGTTTTGTGCTTGTGCTTTCGTGCCCACCCCTAGAGCTCATGCATATGTATGTGTATGTGCGATATTTCACGTTGCATATCAAGAACCTGAAAGCAGCTTGTAGCAGTCTCTGTTACTGCGTCAGCAGTGCTCTATGAACAACAGGGGGGAATAAAAAGGGTATTTTTCAGGCAGCTTAATTCCTGATCCTGCAAATATGCAACATCACAGCAGTGCTGTAGCCAGCCAAGTCCAGCCCCCTTCGCTGTGGCTTTTGCAGTGGCAGAAGATTTTGCCTATGTGGCAAATTACAAGGTATTTTGGAGAAGGGACCACATAAGTCAAGACCTATTGGGAACATGGAAAGAGGATTTCTTTAAGTTTTTGTCCTGAAGTGACAGAAAGGCAGCAAGATTGAACTGGGATGTTCAGTTTAACAAGATTATTAGGATTGTATGTCTACTATTCCTCCAGAGAGTCATCCTAAGTAAATGTAATTTCAAGGTGTCTAACTTCTCCAGAAGACTCTGAGACAAATTTGTGCATTTTTTCTGTTTTAGTTTAAATATAAACAAGGGTAAATGGAATTCCAATAATTTATATTGTTGACCTTCGGAAAAATGTTTAAATTATCTAAACACAAATACAAAGAGGAATTTTTTCTTCATGTACACAGGTTAGTTTAGATAATCTAAAGCACTGTCAAGAAAATAGTGTTTTTTTCTGATTCATGAGATGACTTGACAATTTCCTATTCGTTATATGTTTTTTACTTCTTTTTCTTTTCCAGAAAGTTTCATGTTAGGGCTTCATTCTGCTTTCTCACACATGGAAGTAAATTCAGAGCAGTTCCCCTATTGTTAGTAGGAAGTTAACTGGTTTGAAGGAAAAGTGGAGTGGAAATCGCTTTGCTTGTGGACTTCATGAAGCACAGCAAGTGAAAATACAGTTTAGGTGTGGATTTGACGATCTTTGTAAAATCTGGTTTAGGCCCGTTTCAATTTTTGAAATACTTTCAAATAGTGCTGAAAATTAAAAAAAAAAACAAAAACCAAAACCACCGCCACCACCACCACCACCACCAACAACAAAACCCAACAAAAACTAAAACCAACCAACATTTAAGTGTAAACATTATCTTAGAAGTATAGATATAGTTCAGTCCCTGATTTTAATGAGTGACAGTTTTATTCAACAGGTATCCTTCACTGTGTACATAAATATGGCCCAGCCAATGGCTTTTCACATGTTTCTCCTATGAGGTTTGCAAAAAAAAGAACAAACCCAAAAAAACAAAGAACCCCCAGCTTTCACAGAAGGGAGCTTTGGGAAATGTTGGCACTAGCCTTTACATTTCCACCTGTCTGTATTTCAGCTGACCAGAGAGTTTTTCACCAAGGAGCTGAAGAAGCATTACCAGAGGAACAACGACACGGATGTCTTCTCTTCCACCTGGAACTCTGTTATGATCACAGTAAGTCAGACAGCACCAGCCCCATTCTGCCCGTGGTCAATGGCCGCCAACACGTTGCTCAGCCCACACCCTCAGCTCTCTCAGGGTCAGCCTGCTTCAACCATCCTGTTGTGTCCAGCCTAGCACCAGGGCTTGTGGTTGAAGGGGGGTGAGACTTTGGCTGGCAGTCAGTCTCTCAAATGGAGCTGCCAGTTCTGAGAGAGACGCTCTTAGTGACTGCATCAGGGTCACCTGATTTGCCAAAACCTGAGGCATTGGACCTAAATGGGTACCCCCAGTTTTCAAATATCAGGCACAGAGAGCAGTGGAGGTGCCTGCAACTGGGTATCACTGCATTTGCTCTGGGACTTCTACCTTGCAGTCTGCTTCAGAATTATTCCCAGCCAACAGCAGCCAAAAGCTGGCATTAAATAATGTTTTGTTGTTAACAGCAGCTTAGGCAGGAGTGTTTATGATATATTTTCACTATAGAAATATTAGCCATCAAAATTGACTTTGTCATTACATCCCTAATTGGGCAGGTTACAGGTCGACTGTCATTGGAACTGCAGTTGTTATTACCTACCACAAGAAGTTCAGTCTGTGTGTGTGTGTGTGTGTGTGTGTGTGTGTGTGTGTGTGTGTGCACATGTGTTAGTGCTCTGTACACCCCATGGTGTGTCTCTTCAGGAGTGAAAAGCTGGATGTCAGCCTGTGCAGATGAAAAGTCAATTTTAATCTTAAAAGGAAAGGATGATTGCTGCCCTTCATGCTGATTCAGGACTTTAATAAAGATATTTCCTCTTGCTAACTGAAAGGAGACGGAGTCAGAGTATGACTTGAATCCTTAAAAAGCATCTGACTGGAATCCTAAAGAAGGACCTTACTTGAATCACCTAGCAGTGCCTTTGAGCAGCAACAATCCTGGCCATTAGCCATGGGGAGAAGGGGTGGTTGGGAGCCTGGATTGTACTGCTAGATGATCTCAAGAAAGTCGTTCTGGATATGCCCCAAAGCCCCGTGTAGTTTGCAGCAATATTCCCAGTAGTACCTTAGAATCTACAGTATGACACAGAAACAGTGGGACTTCATAAAGACTTCAGTGAAACAGGAGATCCAAGGTACGAGCACAACGCACTTCTTTGGAAACAATGGTTGTTTTGTCTCTGCTTTGACTAAAGCTTTGATCCCCACAAGAATAGGTCTTATATTTGTCATGTCTGCTTTCAGGGAAAGGTGTCAATTCTGTCTTCCTTTCTTCTCTGTGCCTCTCCCTAGTTTGCCTGCTGTGGAGTGAATGGACCAGAAGATTTTGAAGCTATCCCTCATCTTCCATACTCCTCTTTGGAAAAGGCAATACCGGAGGCTTGTTGCCAGCGAGAGCTGCAGAGCCGGGAAGGGATGTTTGTCAACAAGGAAGCTTGTCTATCAGGCATCGAGAGGTTTCAGAACCAGCAGGTAAGGGAGGCCGAACACTAGGAAAAGGAGCTTCACAGTGGGCAGAGAGACAGCCGCAGTGGCCATGGGTAGACAGTGAATCTGGCACGCCCTGACTGTATCTCACGTCCTAGTTACACTCCTGCTGACAGCTTTTGAAGTGACGGCAAATGGCTGATTTTGAAAATCCCCTTTCATTGCATACACTGCTAAGTCCATGTTGTGCTGTAACATCAGAAATACGAAGATTTTCCTAAGAGATTGAGAGGTAAGGTGGAAGTTTAGATCAAGTTCTGTTGTGTTTCTGAAGGTTAGAACTACATCTGAGAAGTGAATTAGCAAGCCAGCACAGGTCAGGTAGCATGGGATGGAGTTGACTCTTACTGGCTGCAGGAGTGGTTCCAATTTAGTTCACAAAGACTCCTAATCAATATATACAATCAAAACATCAAGGGTTAAACAGCCACAGAAAACCATGTCTGTTTCCTAAGGAAGAGAAGTATTGGAAAGCTGCATTTCTCTGCTTCTTTCATCTTTACATTAGAAAAATGGCATTTCTCATAGTTGTCTTCCAGTACCTACAGGGAGCCTACAAGAAAGCTGGAGAGGAACTTTTTATAAGGGCATGTAGTGATAGGACAAAGAGGAATGGCCTTAAACTGGAAGAGTGTAGTTTTAGTCCAGTTATTACAGAAGAAATTATTGACTGTGAGGGTGGTGAGATGCTGAAAAAGCTTGTCCAGAGAAGTTGTGGATGCCTGATCACTAGAAATGTTCATGGCCAGGTTGGATGGGGCATTGAGCATCCTGGTCTAGTGGCAGGTGTTCCTGACTGTAGCAGAGGGGTTGAAAGTAGGTGATCTTTAAGGTCCTGCCCAACCCAAACCATTCTATAGTTCTATTCTGTGATTCTTTTGCCAGGCCTCTTGACTTGGCAATTTTTTGCAATACTGGACCGGGACAAGACAGTTCATCCCACTGACACTGGGTCAAGTTTCCTTCCAATGTCACCAAGACGTGATGTTTAAGAAACTTTCCAGCAAAGTTCCTGACTGTGCTCACCACAGCATTAATTAAATCCACTGAGCTCTGTACTGACCGTATGTACAAGCCTCCTTCTCCCTCCAGACTAGGCAGTGGTCCTCTTTTCAGCACTTAAGAGCAGATTGAGAAAGAGAGGAAAGGAGTTTGGAAGCAGCATGTGAACTGTTCCTTGACTGGCAGCTGGAAGTGGTTGGCAAAGGCACTCTGGGTGAGAGATCATAGCAGACAGCACCGTGCTGCTTCTGCCAGGTCTGATTGCTGGGAATAGATGGGGAGGAGAGAGATGACAGACAGCAGGGAGGGGAAGAGAAATGCATTTTGAGGAAGAGGGTTAAAGTTTTCTCCGAGTAGTGATGCTGAGGCTTACAACTTCCATGGAAAGGGAAGGTTTCCTGCAAGCCCATGTCACCACAGAGTGTTGGTGGGAGAAGCTGTGTGCACAGCAAGTGTCACCAAGCACAGAGTGGTGCACTTCTGTAAAGTAGGAGAGACAATCCCAAGCAACTGAGAGCTGAATTGAGGCATTGCTGGAGCAAAGTCAAGCTCTCGGGGCACCATGCTGGTAGGACAGTGCTGACCACACTCGTGCTCACCCCTGTCTGCAGCCAGTGGAGCAGACTATGCTGGAGGCTGGGTTAAGGTTGGAGATCTGGCAAGCACACAAACATTTGTTGCTGGGCTGGATGCTTTCCTCTGAAAATTTGGCTGAAACACAGCTGGAAGAGAGCTGATGCTGAGTGGTCTCATGTTGACAAAAGCATGGTTTTAACAGCTCAGTTACTGCCCCAGCAGTCTGGGTCTCCTAAGCTGGCCTCATGAGTGAATCCTCTCCATGCCCTCCCTCACTCTCCGCTGGTTGTGCCTCACTCACAGCGAGCAGGGTCTGGCATGAACAGAGATACATAACTATTGCGCTGTCTTTACAGTTCCAACACTTTCATTAAGGGTGGATGGAAAAAAAACCCCAGGTAATTGAAACATTCTAGCAGTATGGATAGGATTAAAATGTATGTGTGGAGTATATTCTCAGTGGAGAGGAAGCTACTTTTCATATTGGACAAACTCCAATCTACTCTTCTCTTTATGTGTCACGTGTTTGCAGAAATTTCCCAGTGGGTTGAAATTTTAGGCTGGGAGAAGTGAGGCCAGGATAAGCTGGTGATTTCCAGAAACATCCTGAAACCTTTGCAGGAAGAACTACCTGCTGTTAATTGTATTAGCAATAATAAATTTAATTAAGGGTGATGGTGGCTATGCTTCATAAGTGGAATAACTGCCATAGTGCATGGCCCTGAGTTCTTAATGAAATTCTTCTCCAATAGTGAGATCAGCAGGTGTTCAGCCAGTGTCTTTTGGGGCAAAGCACACAGAAAAGGTCCTGGGCTGCTAAAGAGCTGCTGGCTGTGAGAGATGAATCAAGAATCTCTTGCCTTGGCTTTAAATAAATCATCCTTTTCTCTAGCAGCCTGGGATGTCTGTCACCTGCAGTGAGTGTCCTTCCCTCTGTGCTTAGTCTCTGCCCTTTGCAGATGGCATTCCTCTCTGTGCTGTTCCCCTCTGCCCTGCAAGATCTCTCAGGTCCTCATGGTCAGTGAGGGGTGTGAACCATTCCCACCACACTACAGCAAAACCTTCTCCTCCCCAGCACTGCCCTGTGGATCTCTGCCTCCTGTGCCGTGGGGCTGGGTGAGGTGGTGAGAGGGAGCCGTGCTTGTGGTGCCTGGGTCTGAAAGCACCTCGCGTCCTAGCGAGGGCTCTGCTGTGAGAACAACAGACTGTGCTGCTCAGGCGTGTCTCACCACGTTT
The DNA here is from genome assembly GCA_013397865.1 of Struthidea cinerea. Classification (NCBI taxonomy): domain Eukaryota; kingdom Metazoa; phylum Chordata; class Aves; order Passeriformes; family Corcoracidae; genus Struthidea; species Struthidea cinerea. Next base: position 1,187,452 of record VZTI01005534.1, read on the forward strand.
TGTCTTTCCTAGGGCTGCTACACCGTGATCCTGAACTCCTTTGAGACGTACGTGTACCTGGCAGGAGCCCTGGCCATCGGAGTGCTGGCTATCGAGGTACTTACTGTTGTCTGACTGGAACAAAAGCAGTGGCAGCAACACATCCAGCAGCGAGGCAAACGGGCAGCTGCTCCCCCTCGCCAGGGGAAGCTGCTCTGGCAAAGTGCAAGCAGGCTATCAACGCGTGGTTTTAATTGCCTGGAAAGAGGCTCCTCGATCCTTTGACACAAAAGGCAGGGAAATACCCGGTGCCACACGCCTGCAGTGCCACCTCGCGCCGGGCCTGCACAGAGCTCGGGCCCGGCCACGCAGGCCACAGGGCCTCTGGGGAGCCACCGCTCGCCACGGGGCCCTGCACAGCCGCTGCTCCCGCAGCGCCCGGCAAGCTGACTGATCGTCACTCGGTTAACGTGTTCCAACCCGGCCTGTGCTTTAAAACCTTCTGCTTAGAGCCTGAAACTGTGCGGGCTCCAGAGCATCTCCATCGTCCTGCACTAGTACCCACTTCTTTGGCGATGTCTCTGAGGAACATCCCTACACCAGACACGGTTTTAGCCCAGAAATGATGTCCCTGTGGCATTGCAGGGGAAAGGCTGGGTATTTTTAAAGTCCCCCATGTAGTGCAAAGGAGGGAGGTCTGGGCAGAGAGGCCCAGCAGCCTCCCACAAAGGCTGTGCTCTGCCCATCCCAGGCAGTAGCAACGATGTGCAGAGCAGGGACTGTGGATCCTGCGCCCCTGTGACACCAAGGGCAGTTCGGGAATGAAGCCAGGCTGCTGCTGGAGCCACTAACAGTTCGGGGGGGATGGAGGGGCAGGGGAAAGAGGTTTGCCACAGCCTCCCCTGGGTGGTAAGGGTCCCCCTCTCTGCATCACTGAGTGCTGGGCAGGAGGGAGCAATGGGGGTGGTCCCAGGGCCAGGGAGGGCTTTGCTGATCTTCTGGAAGATGCAGCTGGCATTTATGGCTCTCTGTTTTGTTTTTGCCCTCTTCTTCCCCCCTCCTCTTCCCAGCTGTTTGCCATGATCTTCGCTATGTGTCTCTTTCGAGGGATCCAGTAAGAAGTGGCCCATGAACCACCACGTTCCCCACATTCTCAGAAGAAAGAAGGAAAATCCGAAGAAACAAAACCTGAAAACACCCAAAAAACTTTATTTTTTTTAACAAAATGGGACAGGGAGAAAAAATGAAAAGAAAAAAAGAGGGTTGTAATATATGAATGACCAAAAGGATTGTACTTCAGGGGCTGGAACTTTGAGGTGATGTGCACTACACTGTACACCGGACCCTTGCCCAGAGCCACCCGCAGCAGCCGTGGAGCAGGAGCCAGCGCAGCCGATTGCACTAGAGATGGACGGGGCTGGTGGGGGTGCGGGAGGATGAGCACAGCTGCCTCTCACACCAGGCTGAGCCTACCATTCACCACTTCATCATGCTTTAGACAACAAAGGACTCAAGAACACACATGCAGGGGCTGGATAAGGCAACAGCTTGGCCTTGACTGTCCGGGTGGGTTTGAGACAAGCAGTGGTGGCTTGTCTAAGCAGGTGTAGTCAATGTTTGTGTGATTCTGGCTTTAATTTCCAGCCACAGGATGAAAACACATGTTCTTCAGTGGAAGCTTTGCCCCTGTCATGTGAAACTTGTCAAAGAAGTCAAGCACTTCAGTGAGGCTGGCTTTTCTCTGGAGCTCCAAGCAGGGACAGCGTGATGTAACTTAGCAGTGGGACTCAGCTAAGGCTGGTTGAGGGTCAAGAGTTTGGTGCCTACCTTTCTGTTTTTACTAAGATTTATTGTTCATTGTTGTGAAAGAGACCAAATGGTTCCCTGCTGTGTTCCCATCTCCTGGGAAAAATAATGGCTCTGGTCAAGCATCATTGATACTGCTGCCTTCCTGAGAAGGGGAAGATAAAATGTTTAAATCTTGTCAGCCTTTGCCTTTCCTCTGATACTTGCAAAAAAATGGTTTGTGGTGCTCTGTTAGCATAAATATTTGCAGTGGTTCCTGCATGCTTTTCCAGCCCTAAGGGGAGGTCCAGACAGGGTGCTGGATTGAAGAGGCTGAAGTTTGTCAACCACTCCCATGCTGTTTTCCTGGACCAGTCTGGTGGAATCATTTCTGGTCACAGAATTTCCCCTGAGATTCTCCCATGGCCTCATGATGAAAGTAATCATCAAGTCAGAATTGTTTTAGCTGATAGTGTTTCCTCCCTTGAGATAGTTTGGTATTTAACTAACACGTCATCCAGTCAGTCATTTGGAAGTGAACTTGAGAAAGATGCCTGGGACTGGACCTTGGTCAGAGACTAAGCTGGAGCTGCTGAGCCCCCAGGTGGGCTCCAAGAGCACCCAGTGCGCAGCCAAACTGCTCCAGATGCTGCTCCTGTGGTGGTGGATATTGACTCTGACAGGTGACTGGTTTCTCTCATCTGGAATCATCAATCCCTGTTGCCTTAATTGTTCATCAGGTCACTTATTCCCTGATTCCAAACTCATTTTACATGGGGAATGACAGAAGGGGCTGTGGTTTCTTGTTTAGATTAGGTCTTTTTACAGATTTTATAGGCTCAGATTATGGGAGCACTTTTATACAGGCTCAAGACAGCTCGTCTGAAAGCTGTAATCTCTGGCAAGGAAAGAGCAGAGCATTAAACTTTGTGCTCAGGTTTTGCAACAGCAGCATGATCATCCTCTGGCTGTTCCCTTAGACACCTGGGGTTGTGTCCCTTGAGCTCTCCCAGTGGCACCGCACAGGCTACAGGCAAGGAAGGAAAACAGCAGAAAGCCTGGGCCATAACAGACAAAGATCATGGCTAAATATCTAGGTTGGGGAATCAGGATCCTAAGGAACAGGAAGGAGGCATTAGGAGCTTTTCCAAGCTTCATTTAAGAACAACAATCTGTTCATTGGCAGGAGAGGGCTGGGCAGGTAGAACTGCAGGCCCCCCATGCTGCAGTCAGCATATTCCAGCAACCAAATATGTGGCCAGGGCCGCTGAGCAGCATCAGATGTTGCATGAAACCTTGTGGAAAGCTGTTCTGAACTATTTCCCTCTGGACCTTCTTGTAATGAGGCATTTTAGCATTAAACTCTGCTCTGTTGTTTAATAAAGGAAAATAGTTTTGTTAGCCAAAACCCAGCAGTATTTTTTACTGGACAGCAGGTGCTGCACTTAAGATAAGAAAAATCTGTTCCATCTATCAGTCTTGTAGGGAATGGGCTGAGCAGAAAGCAAGCTTATCTATTCTCCTTCTGCCTCAGGAGCTCCCATCAGTGGCTGTTCTGGGAGAGCAATTCCCAGGGAAGGAGCAAAACTGTCAGCAGAGTTGGTAATTTGGCTGGAGGTGATCGAAAGAAGCAGCACGGCCTCCCCCAGTCTCCAGTTTCTTCCTTTCCCCTCAGTTTATTATGCAGAGTTCTCAGGTCAGAGCCTGGCTGGCAAATATCCTCATTTGTGCATGGTGGGTGGCTGAAGGGGAAAAAAAGCCTTAAAGCCTTTTTCTGCCACCAGTGGCATGGGAAAAAAAAAACCTGTTAGAGCTGGGGGAACCGGCCAAAGCAGCCAGAGCAACAAGTACTAAATGTACATGCCTGAAGTATGATCTCTGCTGGCTTGTTTCTCTTTGGCTTTCCTAATTCTGTACTCATTGCTTTGTCTGTTTTTAGATTTCTTGCTTTCCCTCTCTCCCTAATGACAGTCCCTGTACCTTCAAAAGGATCTCTTCTTCATCTGTTATTCTGGGCTGTGCACAGCTGTTTCTCCTCTTCTACCTTTTCTGATCCCCCACTGGTCTTTGCTGTGTGAAGATTTCAAATCCTCTCTGCAGGCTGGCTCACGTGCCACTGGGAACACAGCTCAAAAGGCCAGGCAGCAATTCCAAACAAGAACTGGAAGTAACTGTAAAGATGTGTGCAAGTCTGAGAGGATCTGTGGCAGTTGGTAACATGCAGAAGGAAGTTTCCTTGGGGGAATTTAATGAACAAGTGAGCCCAGAAAGCAGACTCCCACTGTATGGCAAAGCATGTAAATTTGTTGGTTTTGTCCCTTGGTTTCGTGGCTGCCCCCTCTGTTGTACAGTAGTTTTCAGAAGTATAGGCAGGAAAAGCAATTGTATTTTTGTATTTGTTTTTAACAGCTCTGGTGAGTATTTTGGGGTCAGGGGCTCAAGCTGGAGTCACTGCTGGCTGGAGAATTCTGGGCAGGCTGGAGAGCAGAAGGAGCTGCCACCTCCTTCGCTGTAGCACTGTGACCAGGGCTCAAGCACCTTGGAGGGAGTAGTAGAGACCAGCCCGGGCAAGTCCCCAGCCTGACGCAGCATTCCTGCCTCCTGGTTGCTATTTAATGCTCCAATGACTGGCACAAATGCCTGGGAAAAGGGCTGTGTGTGAAATAATGTTTGAAATCTATTTTAAAAAAAATGTAAATGTTCTTTTTATTAGATAGTGGAGCTAATTTATCCTGTATTCCCTACTGTAATGCTTTTTTATATTGAAAGGAAATTTTTTTTGGTAATATAAACCTGAACACAAGCCAGAAGCACTCTCTGCACGGTTTTTGTGTGCATTTCTTAAAAAAACCCAAAAAAAATAAAAGAAAGATATTGTGACAGTGAAGTGAAACAGCTTTAATTTTCACTATTTGCTTGGTGTTAAGTACAGTCACTTTCTTACCAGAGGAGAAATAAACTCAGGTACAGCAGCTAAAATGAGGTATAAATTGAAGTGTCCCAAGTGTCTCCCCTGCACCACCACCCCCCACCCACACCCTCCCAAGTAAAAACCCTTGACCAGAAAAGAGGCCAGCTTAGGACAGACAGAGCCTCTCCTGTGTCACCAGCTCCAGTTTGCCAGATATTGGTTAGGCGCAAATAAGATGATGTAGGGAGTTATGTTTAATGATGAGTTTTCTTCACCCTCCAAAGTGAGGGCTCTGTGAATGCAATGGTTTGGGTTCATCCCTGGCAGAGAAAGGGGGTCAGCTTTAAGTCCTGGACTGTGCCTGCTTGGAGCACAATGCCCTGGGGAACAGACCCCCAACTCCTGCACAGCACTGTACACATGCAGGAAGTTCATTGCAATCTCCCTTGGGAGATGACATCGGTCCAAGGCCTCCCTCACAATGTAACAGATAGGAAACAGCCTGTGGAGATGGAGGTTTTTTGTCAGCAGATCAGTAGCAGAGCCTGAAGTGACACCTCAGGCTTTTGATCCCAAATTATGTTCTCAACTGCCACCTGCAGCTGTGATGTCAGCACTTCTGTCCTTGGGGACACAGTTCTGTACAAAGGCTTTGGCATACTCCTCCCTTTCTCCCCGTTCACGACAGAGTGAAGACAACCAGGTGCAGTTGGTTTCTGGCAGTGCTGCAGCTGCTCTGTCTGGGCTCCATCCTCAAGGCACCCTGAGAAACTCCCTCCTAGGCCTCACCTGCTACACATTCACCACCTCCAGTGGGCCTGGCAATGTTTCTCCTGCAGCACCTTGCTGCTGAGAAGGGACATGCCAGGAACCACAGCTTAGTCATAGAAGAGGTGTAGAGCTCCATATTTTCTACATGGTCCACTTACAGCAAGATGGAGCAAGATGCATCAAAATAAAACAACTTCATCTCTCCACTTTCAGGACTAGGTGCCAAGTAGCATGAAATCTTTTAAGTGGCCACAGCCCCAGGCTTTGCTCTATGTTGGAGCAGAAAAAGCCATTGACTGGCAAACCTAGAAGTGGCTGTTTCAAGTTTTGCAGAGGCAGCTGCTAATCAGGGGACCAGGGAAATCCGATCTCACCTTATTTAAAGTTACCCTGGAAAGCTGTAACCGCTTCCCCCACCCTCCCACTTGATCTAACCATCAAGAAGTCTTTGGATTACTGCTCTCACATAGTGCAGTAACTCATTTCTCTCACCTATGGGATGACAGTTTAAGGTACTCTAATCAGACCCTAAGTTCATAGGACCTATGGCCAACACAGATGGGAGGCGGCATTAAGAAGACCCTCCATTTCCTTCTGTAAGATTGCTTTTGCTGTGGTAGGTTTTACTTGTCTGTCCTAGAAACATAATTTCCCACCCCCCCGAAAACCAACCATCAATCTGTGTATACATTCATGTGACGCCCCAAAACACAAAGAATCAAGCTTCACGTACCTATACCCACAACTACAGCCAGAGTGCCACACTGAGGCCATTGCAGCTGCCCATGCAGGTGACGCACAGGGGGAGAGCAACAGCCACAGCATGCCATGCTCCAGCTCCTGCATGCTGCACCACTTGGTCTAATTTCTGATCCTCTCCAGCCTGCATTTGATCATTACCTGCCTCACAGGGAAAGGTTTCCCTCTTAGAGCCCAATTCTTCCATCTGAACAGGAACCTCCTCTTAATTAAAAGTTTTAGTTGTTCAGTATCCTTTTTGGACATGCTGAAAGCAGCTTGACAAGCGTGTATTGCCATGAGGCTCCAGAATTTAGCCTGCCTGGATGTTGCCTCTCCATTTGATTTACTTATTAGGCAAAAAGCTAAGTTACAGTTGTGATGTTTCCCGATTCAACTATTTCCAGTATTCTTAGGTGACAGGCATTTTGCATGGCTGGTAAGTACAATGCACACAGTGTCCCAAGCTCATGCAGCTGCTTCTAAATGCCAAAAGCACTAACACAACATACAGTAACTACCCACTACCTTCTTCTAACTCTACTAAGATATTAAATAGCAATAGCTGTAGATCCCAGTCTCACCAGTGGCTTGAGGACTGTTGTTCACACAAGCAGTTCTGTTTGTATAGGAATCCTTCTACTGGGATTTTGGAACGCCAGCTATATTCCAGGGCATGCTTTGATCCAGTCAACAGTAGTGCATGAGTAAGAAGTCCATATCCTGTACACAGACCTTCTGGCTTTAGTCCCATGGAGAATAAAAAATGCTGCCTCAAGCTGTGGACAAGGATAATCCACAAGGAAAGCACTAGGAAGCAGGGCAGTCAATGCTGTTAAGCCCAGGAGGTGTTGGAGAAACTGCCCAGTGAGTACTAAAGCACATTTAGTCTGTCCTTGCCTTCATATGCTCCGCTCCTTGCTGATCTTCATCCCAGTTAAGTATTAAATATCTTAATGCTACAAACTTTGGTCCTCTCTTCTCGAGATCAGAAGAGATATGATGCCTGCAGATGTTAGCAGAGTTGGAACACCATCTCCCACAGCCAGGGCCCATGTCTAGAGGCTGCTCCCTGACCCAAGCATCTGTGCAGATGCTCTTACTATTACAGTCCTCTGCTCTTACTAGTGCTAACCACAGCAGCACTCCAGCCCCTGCTCAACTAAAGCATCAGGTGCTGCTGCACACCCACCACTGCTACTACCATCAGTAAAGCTTCAACTGTGGGAAGTCTTCTGGGGTGAAGGGGACAGGACCCTAGCCTAGAAACTTCATGAAACACCCCAAACAAGGGGATGTCTTTGTGCTCAATGGGCTATTTCCAATAGCTTCCCTCACTTCTCACATCTTGTAATTCAAGTTGCTCCACTGTTCCCAGTGCTGTCCCTTCAGAGGGAACAAGCAAAGGTTCTCCCTCTTCTTTTGCTGTATCTCCTGCCCTGCTCTGCTCAGCATCCAGTGCAAAACTACGAACTACACAAAAAATGCACCTCTGGCAGCGAGGAAAGAAGAGCTGTTTGCAAAGCACTGAACTTGACCACATCCAGCTCCTGGCTACCCAGTCAGTACTTGCTAAAAGGGGAACGGGCTGTAAACCAGGGGAGGTGCAGGGCTTACCAAGTAGAGTAGCCAAGTCCTTTGTTGGTTGTGTTACTGCCCTGTCTCCTCAGGGATTTGGTTTCAATATGCTGGCCTTATTTTGTGCTTTGTTCCAGCGGGTTCAGAGCCTGTGATCCCATTAGCCAGTTCCTCCTAGAAAACCGGCTTTTTTCCCTGAGCCTGCCAGGCCCACACACTTCCCTGAGCCTTCCTCCCGCTGCTCCTCACCTCCCGCAGAGGGGCTGGGGGGTCCCGCCGATGTTGCTCCCCCCATTTCACCTGGCAATGCCACCAGCACTGGGTTACACACTGATTCATGCCGGTAAAGAAGGAAACTACTTTAGAACCAAAAGGGACTAACAAAAAAAAAAAATTAAAAAATTATAATTATAATGCAAAATTACCGACACAAACTCCCCCCTCCCACCTTTCCCATAACAAAAAGCCCAGGAATTAGACTTTCTTGGGACGACGTCCAACTTGGTAATAATAATAAATGCTGATGAGGATGAAGAGGGCTCGGCTGACCAGGAGGAGCACGGCACCTGTGGCTATCCGGCTACTCTCAACCAGGGAGACAGTGGTAACTGGAGGAGAAGGAGGGAGACAAGGCAGAGGTTGGTGATGCAAAACCAAAAGGAGAAAAATAGCACAAAGCTGTTCTCTGCTGCCCTCTAACGCAGAGCTTCGGCAGGAACTGCTGAGCCTTGCGAGCGCAGGAACTTTCAGCACAGGCTCATTCACATGCACAGTGAACCCATGGCAGAGGCTCTTCACTAGCTTTTTTTCACAGCCTTGAAGCTTGCCATGGATCCCAGAGCTCTCCCTTACAGAAACCCTGCTTTCAAGGCCGCCCCACATTCAGGCAGCCTGAAACAGTCACTCAAGTAGATGTGAGTTTCCATTATGCTCAGGTGTTAATGTGGGAGCCACATACTCCTGAGTTTGCTTTGTGGCTTGAACGCTTCAGTGCTGATCAACATTTCTCAACTTTAGGAGCATCTACAAAATATGCACAGTCCACACACATCGCCTCTATCAAACACCTCTCTTTTTTGGCCATCGACACACAGCTCGTATCTAAACCAGCTACACACTGAGCTACCAAGACACACATACAAGAACCCCCTTCATTGTTAAATATAGATAAGCTCCCTAGAAACAAGCTAAACTGTTATGCTCTCTTTTGGTAAGACTGAACATCCCCCTTTTTAGTGTAGGTTGCTATAATCTTTTCTTTTTAGACCCTTGCATCTAGGCAGCCTGGTCCAGCAATGACCTGTGCTGGCTATGAAGCCCAGGACATTTTCAGGGAGAAAAATAAATGAATTGTCAGAGGGTGATGTTTAACCTTTCAAGGAGCAGCTCAGGGCAGAAGCTATTCCATGGGGAGAAAAAAGACAAGCAGCCGGCAAGGAAGATGCTCCACCACTGCTCACACCGCTGCCCTGCCCACTGTCGATCCCCGCGGGCGCAGAGTCTTCGCACCCTCCTCCTCGTCCCGGCCGGCCCGCGGGCACTCACCCAGGAACTGCACGGCGAAGTAGCAGGCCTCGGCCAGCAGGCTCCAGCGGATGATGGCCTTCTCGGCGGTGTACAGGGCGTTCCACATGATGAGCGCGATGCCTGCGGGGACAGCGGGGCGCGCTGCCCGAGGGCCGGCACAGCGCCAGGGCCGCGCTTCCCGCCCGCCCCGCGCGGTGCCGCTGCAGGACGCGGCGCGGGACCCTGGTCCTTCCCACACCATTTCTACCAGCTCCCCTCCCCTCCCGGTCCTTCGCCCCGCTCCTCCCGGGCCGCTCCCGGGGTGCCGCCACAGCCCCACCTGCCCTGCCGCTCCCACGGAGCCCCAGCCGCAGCCCAGCGCCCCTGCCCGGGCCCTCTGCAGGCTGCCTTTGCTGGGGTACATGGGCTGCTCCCCCAGGGATTCAGAGCATGCACAGCTCTTCCCACCCTACCTGCGGCACGCCTGAATCCCTGCTAGGAAAAAGCAGCAGTAGCCAAGCTTTTCAAAACACCTCTCAGCAATTTCTCTGCTAACAGCAGATGTTCTGCTCTCCAGCTGCAGGTGTCCGGCTGGGCACGGACTTTGTTCCCTGCAGCTGTTTTGGCCACCTGTCCCCTTACTCTGTGGGGCAGCAGTGTGCCCCAGTACAGTGGTACGGCACTCACTGAGGAGGGCTCCTCCATAGAGCCGAATGGGAGTCTTGCTGCTCACCGATTCCTCCTCAAAGATGGCATCAAAGAGCTGGTCAGGGAAAGCGAGGGCCTGGCAGAGGCAAGAGAGAAACTCAGCAACATGAACTTGCTGGGGCCACCAAAACGTCCTCTTGGGCAGCAGTGCTCCAACATCATGCCTCTGTGGGATTGGAGCCACTGGCCAGGAAATTGGAAATTAGGGAGGCACAAGAAATATCACCATGTCAGCTATCAGCTGCATGGCTGGTTTCTGTGGCCAAGGCTGCCATTCCTTGGTTTATGGGCCCTGCATGGGCCCTAATGGACTCTGGTGATGGGAACGAACTGCCAAGGACACTGTTGGCAAAGCCCATTACTGAGACACAGCGAGGGCAAAGGCCTCGCAGGAGGCAGTGGAGAAAGATAAATGCCAGAGACCGAAGGGCCATGCTGGGGCACCCCTTTGGCAGTCAGGAGCTGGTTCCTCCCAGGACCACATCCCTCACTCACCATGATGGCAACCCCGGAAAACATGACGGCGGAAACCAGCTGCCAGACCCTGCATGAGAGGGAAGACAGAGGACCCAGCGTGAGCTCGGAGGCGACCCCATCACTCATACTTCACAAAGTATTTCTGGCTGCCTGCTCGTTCACCAGCCTTCATCCTTCCCATATGCACAAATGAGGCAGCCAGAAACCTCCCATGGAAGGGCTCAGCTTTCCACATCCCGCTAGCTCCAGCCTCAGCATGCAGACCAGCCTTGCTGGTGAGACAGAGCCAGACTCTCCCTCACCCAAGCAAAGGAGGGAAGTGACCCTGCCAAGAGGATGGTGCCGAGGAGGGTCCCCACAGGACACACCACCCTGTCACACAGTAGAACAGGAGCTCCTCCAGCCCCACATAGCCCTTGTAGTTCTCTGCACATGCAATGAGACAAGAACTCAAGGGCCTCGGGCTCATTTATGGGGGAAGAAGGCAGAGCTGGTCTGGTTCCACAGCCTCCAAGAAGCCCCTGCAGGGAGCAGCGACACTGGCACAGCAGCAGAGTTGGTGTCAGGAACCAGAGCTGGCAGGAATGCTGTGGCTGAGGGCCCTCAGATGACCCAGCTCCAAGGTGATCCAATACCTTACCTGAGTCCCAGTGGTTCCCGGACTGCAAACTTGATTTCATTTCCCAGTACTTGACTAATCTGAAATTAAAATTAAAAGGAAAGACACAAGCTAAACACATCCTTCCCCAGTCTTTAGGCAGTACTCACCAGCCCAAACCACATATTGAATCCCATGTGGGAGTTTCTCTCTGAGAGGGCTGGAAGGAGGAGGAGGACAAGGGATTCATCTGTGACTCCTTGGTCCCAACACCTGCCTTGACTTCCATCAGGAGCTACAGCCTGTACTGCTCCCTCACTGGGATCAGCCACCTGCAGCATGCAGGGGAAGGGTCAACACTAACTCTTGTTTCCTCTTATCTATGTAAGAAGGGAACTGACTCCTCACACACATCACCTGCATGTTACATCCTGATGGAGCACAGGCTCCCGCAGAGCCCTCGGCGTGTCACAGTATCTGTCCTGCCCTCATGTGTACACTGCCCTGAGCCGTCTGTGTTCATGTGAACATGCTCCTGTTCACAATTCCTGGTGTGACTACCCCAAACCACACGGATGGGCCAACCCTGGTTTGCCCATCATTAGTGCACATGGGCTTCCCTGTCTGCTGCCCTCACCTTTGAGCGATGGACCTCGCCGTCATCGTCCTCCCCGCCGACGCCCAGGATCTTGCGTGTCTTCAGCCTGCTCACCAGGTCGGTCTGGCTGTGCTTCTTCATCAGCGGCGGGGGCTGCTTCGCCGCCATGGTGGTGGCCCGGCCCTGCCCCGCCAAGCCCTTGGCTTCGAGTTGGTGCAAGGAGGGTGCAGGAAGCGGCTCCGCTGTCACATGCAATTCCACGAGGTTTGGGGAAAATAAAACAACCACCGCCACAAAATCTTTCTGTTAGGCCGGCAGATGGCTCCTCATCCTCATGGGGTACGGAGCCCTGGCAACGAGGCCGGCCCCAGTTACAGGTGGCTCATCTCAGGCTGATTCTGCCCTCACCGGGATCTGCCATGGGGGGAAAGAAAAAAATCAGAGCAGAGTGGCTTCAGCATGGACATTTAGTTATAAATGCTTTTAACCTACAAACCATAATCTTGTCTATCCCAGCATGAGGCAATGCCCGATAGTACCTCTTTGCTGTTTTTCAGATTAGGGGAATTAAATGCGTCTCAGATTAGGGGAATTAAAGTCATTAAGTAATACTTGGCCTTTTTTCTTTTCCCATGCAATACATCACATTCTTCAGCTGCCATTTCAGGTCAAACTCCAAACAAGTATCAGGTATTTATTTGTGTGTCCCTCCTCAGATGCTGCAGCCCCCACATTGTGCCAGAACATATCAGCCCCTGAACAAGAAGCCAGAGGCATGATTTTCCCTGAAGACACGTTGCTTTCTGGGAAATAACAGCAATTAGAAAATACAAATACTATCTGGGATAGTAAATACAGGGAACTGAGAGAACTGAAAAAGATAACTTCTGCCCTGGCATGGGTATAAAGGTACAGGTACTGAGTCCCATGAAATCACTCTGTCTCATCCCGCAATCATAAAACCCTGGTAACCCTCAGTTCAGAAAGCCTTTTCTTCCAATTTGTCTTCATTTCATCTGGGCTCAGCTGAACACAAACACTTTTTTCCATTTGCCACTTCACCCTCCCCACAGAAATTCCCCCCAGACCAAGCATTGCTAATCCAAGTAATTGTTGGGCTCAAGCACCAGCAGCCCCATGCCCCAGCCAAGCCTTCCCAGAGCTGCCCCAGGAGGAGACAATTTATGTTGATGTCTAAATATTTCACGAGTCATTGGGGAGTAATAAAATGAGGTACAATTATTTTGGCATTGTGCATGCAAATGCTGTCCCAGTGCCGTGCGAGGGATTTCCCTCTCACAGGAAAACCCTTCCCTGTGGTGGTTCAGACAGGAACAGCCAGTCCTGTCTGCAAGTGCCCAACATAACTCTTTCTTTAAGGCAAAGTTAAGAGGTCTTGCTGGGATGGTGCAAAAGGTGAACCCCATGATCAAGGGTTTAATAAGCAGAGCAGAGCAGGCAAAATGCTTTTCAGTGAGCCAGTTGAGCTACTCAGTGCTTTGGAGGTACTTCTTTTGGATTGTAGCAGGGCTTGTTTGGTCGTGGGTTTTTTGGTCTTATTCCTCTGACTAGCTAAGCCCAGGTTCCTGGAAAGGCAGCACAAAGTCAGATGCAGGAGTCAGGGTCTAGAAATATTTCAGAAGTGGGACAGTGGAGAAAAACTGCTCAGAAGGAAGGCTGAAGCTGTATACTCAGGCCTACCCTCAAGCACAAGGCAGGAAGCTCAAATGGTAGCTGACAGTAGAAAAGTTTGAAAGATTTATCATGTCTGAGGTTTGCCAACCTAAACTTTCACAATAAATTGTGTGTATTCAAATCTAGATAATCTGCACACAAAATCCACCCCAAAGCCAGAGTGATGTGTATAAAAGTAAAGCTCGACCTCTTTAACTAGCTACAGTTTTTGCAATTTTTTTCTACTCCTGGCTGACTCAGACTCACCAGGTTGGATGCTGAGTGGTTTCCCACCAGAACTGCTGAAACCAGAGAAGACCTGTTGCTGCAGTATTTCTAGCCGAGCATTTTCTGTTCAAAGCCATCCATTCCAATCCTGAAGCAACACCCCTGTGGTGAATGCTCCTCTCTCTCACTCTGAGCCTCAGGACCACTCTGAGGCCATCCCACACCTCTAAAGTGAGGGAAAAGTCTGGCAGAGCACCTGAGCAGGAGCATCCTACTGGCTCTCCTCAGGGATAAGAGACCTGAGGCTTTCTGGTCTTGACAGGACTTGGGATGCTGAGTGTGCTGGCCATGCCATCCTGGCACTTCTAGATCCTTCCTAGTTTCTTGCTAGGGAAAGCCTGATGTTCACCTCCTGCTCTGGCCTCATGGTCAGAAATGCTAGAGGAAGCGAAGATGGGACGGGGAGGAAAGGAAGGATGGAAGGAAGGAAAAAAAGAAGAAAGGAAAAAAAGAAGGAAGAAAAAGGAAAAAATAAGGAAGGAAGAAAAAAAGGAAGGAAGAAAAAAAGGAAGGAAGAAAAAAAGGAAGGAAGAAAAAAAGGAAGGAAGAAAAAAGGAAGGAAGAAAAAAAGGAAGGAAGAAAAAGGAAAAAATAAGGAAGAAAAAAAGGAAGGAAGAAAAAAAGGAAGGAAGAAAAAAAGGAAGGAAGAAAAAAAGGAAGGAAGAAAAAAAGGAAGGAAGAAAAAAAGGAAGGAAGGAAAAAAGGAAGGAAGGAAAAAAGGAAGGAAGGAAAAAAGGAAGGAAGGAAAAAAGGAAGGAAGGAAAAAAGGAAGGAAGGAAAAAAGGAAGGAAGGAAAAAAGAAAGGAAGGAAGAAAGGAAGGAAGAAAGGAAGGAAGGAAGAAAGGAAGGAAGAAAAAGGAAGAGAAAAAAGTAATAGAGGATTTCTCCTGAGAGCAAGAAGCAAAGAAAGGTGGGACTCCATGACTCACCACTGAAGACTACACTGAAGAGCTTTGCGATTACAGAGGCAGTTTTGCAACTGGCTCAAGGCCAAAAGATCAAAATTTGCCTTCATCATTTGTCTCGCCAGTTGCTTTCAGGGCAGGAGTTGGTGGAAGTGTATCCACATCATCATTAACACTGCTCTCCCACTAAAAGTTTCCACTAATTTGTGGTAAGCCACTGGCCAAGAGCTCGGACAACACAGGCTGGACACAAATGCCAATAAAACAATCTGGTACATAAACCCACACTCCTACAGCACAGCTATGGCATGGCCTCACAGCCAGTCCCACATCTCATTACCCCCATCGCCCAGAGACAGACCCAGCCTAACGAATGCTGAATATTAATGGCTAACGAGCTAATGAATCCAATTAGCGCTAATTCAGTGACATTCAGATAGAGGATGCTGAGGATTTGAAAACATTATACTTACATTAATGTATCCTGACACACTGACAATTTAGAGGATGATTTCTATTAGCTTGTGAGTTTGCAAAGGGAAACCTCCACCTCCTCTTTCTCCTGCGATTCTCTCCTCCTTAATCCTTTTTCCAAGCATCCCAGCGACTGTGCAGATCAACCACCATAAACAGACAATTCCTACTCCCTGCCACAGCTCTCTGTGATGGGCAGTGCCTATGTGCAGCTGAAAGAGGGTTTTTTCCTCATAGATCCCTTTTCTTCACAGGCTCTTTTCAGTATCTGCTCCCTTGCTCAGCTGTTCAGCATACTGCACTCAATTTTGATAGCTACTGCTTAGTGGTGCAAAGAAACCTCACTGGTGCCACGCTAATGATAGCGCTATCTCTCCCCACCTCCACAGCTCTTCCCCCAACGTCTCCGCTTCCCTCCCAGCGTCTGGAGAGGAGAGGAGAGCTCTGCAGCGTGGGAGAGAGGAGACTCAACTGCACACGCCACGGTGCTGCAGCAGCCAGGACTGCGCACCCACCGCGAGGTGCAGACCCAGACCGCGCTCCTGCAGCGCCTGGAGGTGACTGCCTACGGCTCCTGCAAGCCAGAGCCAAACTGCTTGTGGGTGGCAGCCTGCCTGCCTGGGAGGACATGGCTCCCCAGGGCCCTGGGGACAGGGATGCTGCTTACTGCTAAGCTGGATGCTGTTTCAGTGGTACTGCCATCCACAGTGCAGCCTTCTGCCTGACAAAGCAGTACTGCTTGAATTAAAGAGGTGGCACTGCAGAACCTCTCACTCCAAGGGTTTGATGGCACTTCCAATCTGCAAGCAGGGGAAGAGAGTCTGAACTGGAGTCAAGCTGGGACAATGAAATGTTTATACATTTAAGTTGGACGAAAGTTTGTTCAGCTCTATCACATTCAGGCCAGTGCGACAACTCAACATCTCGAGCCCGCTTTGATTTGTTACATCTAAGAATTAACTGAGAAGGTACAGTGGATGCATGTCCTTTGTAACAGCCCAACAGGGCACTTGCCATGCCCCAGCATCTTCTACAGAGCACAGGTTGAGAACCAGTGCTAAGTATGAAGCAGAGGCAGTGTCCCTTTCCAATTCAGGAGTTCTCTGGGAGCAATCTGGCAGAGCCCAGGGGAGTTCTCCAGCACTGCAGCAGCACAAGGGAGTGTGCACATGAGAGGGGCATCCACTATGGCAGCTGTGCTGTACCCTCATAGATGGGCTGATGCCCACAGCATTTCTCTTGCAAGGGCCGGCAGCTGTAATGGATTTGTCCAGCTCTTGTAATGTTCCTCCAGGCTGTGGCAGTTCTGTCTCTGCTGGTGAGGACAGTACTGGGCCCACAGCAGCTGCTCTGGACCCTATACCTCGTCAGCCACAGAGCTGTCGAGAAAGCCTGGGCTTAAACACATGGGGCATGGTAAAGAGGAGAGGCAGTGGAAACACAAGTAGACTAAGGACAGGATCCAGAGATCTACTAAGTACCTTGGTCCTTGCAAACATTACACTGTTGCCAAATGCATGAGACCCAAGACTCCTTTTTTTCCCACCACATATGAAGGTTCAGTCTGCTCACTTTTACATGCTTAAAATCTGTTGGTAAACAACCTCAGACACTTCAGGACTCTGAAATCCTGAGGGATGAGGTAGATTCCCTGTGTCTAACCCAAAACCACACCCGAGAGCCACAAAAAATCTTTGTGCATCCTATCTAAATGGCCTAACAAGAACTTCCCCTGGAAGCGCATGGTGCAGCAGACCCTGAGCCAGAACTCCCCATGTCCCATGTAACTACCAAGATATAGCTATACTCATGCTGTATTTCTGCAGCTGCACATCCCAAACCCACAGTGACCAAACCCCCTCCCTGCCTAGATTTCTATCAAGCGTGGAAATTTAGACTATTAGGACCTCTCTCTACAACCAGCCAGCTGAGAATGAAACTTGATCAAGCCAAAAATAACCTGATGCTCAGGCAGTAAAAACAATTAGCACTCAGCCACCACAGCAGCAGAATGCAGCGGCTGCTCCCGCTCCGTCTGGCACAGTCTGTACACCTAAGCAACAGGGAGACTTCAGATTTCTCACCTCTAACAAGCCAGGTACACAGGACTGTGTTCCCACATAAACACCAGCCCTTTCAGCACAGAAGGCTCTTTGTAATACCAGCAGGAAGCATGTCTTGTCAAAGGCTCATCCCCAGCCCTGCCACTTCCTTAAGTGACTCCAAAAGGCACAGGGACACTGTGTCATCCCTAGGGAACACCTACAAACCTAGGCAATAGATTTCCTGTCCCTACACAAAATGAAAGTGCAAAGCAAGATCCTTAGGTCAAAGGACGTCTTCACTGGCTGCCTCCAGATCATCTCCCAAATCATCTGCAACACACCAAGAGCCTCAGGCACATCTAAAGCTCATCCTTCAGGCTGGGCACGTCTCATGGCCAGACACCATTGGATGCCCTCCAATGCTGTTTGTGAGAGGTGCAGAGCTGCCCATGACCACAAGGCCCCCACTTGCAAGGCAGCAGCACCCAGTGCCTACAGCAGCTCTGGCACCCTCAAACATAATGGATATGGCCAGCACCACCCTCAACACAGGACAATGAGTCTCTGCAGCCTGCTGGGGAGGAAAGAGTTAACTAGTGTTGCTTACTCAGTCACCACTTCACAAAAAAAGGACATCCAAAGTCTGCTCAGCCTTTTCCATGCATCCTCTCCTCGGTCTGCTTCAGGGTTGCTTTATCCCAAGCAGGTTCATCCCCTGCACCCTCCTCCCTACTGCTCCTCTGCAGCCCCTGGGTGCAGCGGCTCCTGCCCCTAAGCTCCCTGTGGCTGTACAAACATCCTGCCCCAAGAGGAACCACTACTGGCTATATCCCATTGCATCTGGGAGGTACGGCCCATCTCCAGAATTTTATTGCCCATAGGTTTCAAATTTCCTTTTGCAGAGACCACAGGAAAGTTTCCGTCTGTGTCACAGGATGTGTTATATAGCAATCAAAACCTGTAAAGTGCTCAGTTTCCCCAGAACAGGATAAAAAAGCTCTGTTGCTCTACTAGTTTCTCAAACGGGAGCTATAATTAAACACAGCAACCTCACTCCTGCCGGCCTGCCAAGCACCACCTGCAGCAACTCGCTGACCCCTCCACGCCAGCCTGGGCAGCACCTCAGGGGAGAAATGCTTGTTTGCCTCTCGTGGCAGCTGGCAGGGCAGCCTGTGACACCCAGAATGTGCTCGGGCAGGTGCCCTGCACAGCTGTGGTGACCGGCACGGTACACAGGACTCCTCGCGGGTGCCCAGCTGGACACCTGGCCCCTCTGTATGGTCTCAGTGGGCTCCCACCACGGGGGACAAACAGACTTCACCCTTCATCTGCCACACACACGAACTCACCCCCCACGTGCAGGCCTGGCCACGCTACCCTGCCTTCTCAAGTAGCCCATCCCTGGCTGCTGAGGTGTGTTTTGGCTGCAAATACAAAGGATGCAAGGTACAAGCACAACAATGTACAACAGCTGTTTCAGCAGCTCTCATCTGTGTTACTTACATGAAAGCCACCCCCTGCATCATCCTCCGCTGCCACCGAGGCTCTCAGCCCAGCCATCCACAGCAATCCATCACCCCAAAGCTGCCCTTGCTCTTCCCCAAGGCCCTGGCTGCCACCTCCCACCCAGCCCCTCGCTGTCTCAACAGATGGCCACAGCTAAGCAGTTAAGTTTCCCAGGAAGCTGGGAGGATGGAGAGAGAGAGGGAAATAGGACATATTAGGATCTGGTGCTGGTTTTCTTTAAGGGCATTAAAAGAGGAGAATTCTTTATTGATTCTCAGCTGCCTTAGACAGGTGTTTGTGAGAGACAGCCCCAGAAGCTTAACGGGCCATCTGTCCTGCAGATGATTTCTACAGGGAAACATTAGAAGGAAAAATAAAACCCGTATGCACACACACAGAAACACAAAAAAACCCCCAGCCAAGTAAATCAACCCTTGCTACTGAAAAAGAGCAGCTTAAAAAGCTAGGAAAGCCCTTCAACCAAACAGGGTAATACAGGTCATTTTTACAGAAAATATGGTGCAACTCTGCATTTCATCTCCTCTGCCTCACACCTGGGGTATAACAGAGGCTCAAAGGAACCCTGTGGAAAGACCCTGGGAGGAGCAGGGAGGAGTCCATACACGTGCTGCTTATCCACCACACCACTGGGCACTGAATCTTCACAATAATGTGGGGCTTCTTGGCACCTCTTTTCCTGACAACCTCAAACCTCCACAGATTTTCTTTCCACTGTGCCCCCAAGCACCTGACAAGAGACTTTCATAAAAGCTCCAGGAAGCCAATGCTCTTTATTCTCAGCAATTCCCCACACTTCTGTCCTTTTCCAGAACTCAAGAGAAAATGGTTAAGAAACTACAATTTGGGACATTAAGTCCCCTGAGCCACACACAGGCACAACATCCATCTGTATACTGTCATTGAAGTAGTGATTTCAAAGCCATTCTCGATGGATTCCCTCCCCAAAGACAATAATCTACACCTCCAGCAACATTAGTTCTCTAACTGCAGTCCTGGAATTTACTCAGCACAAGGCAACCAACTGTGATTTATACACTACCAACATGTCTACATCCATGAAATCCAAGATGAAATGAGTCTGTTCCATTCCAGAACCACAAAAGCAGATTCCCAACCAGTTTCATGGGCCAGTTTGCAATCCCAGCCTGAGAACAACTCCTGCAGGACACCCCCGCAGCATCAGATTTTCCTCCATTTGTGTAGAAAACAAAGGGTTTCTCATCTCTATAGTTTGTCATGACATGACCAGATGTACAGTCTAGGCACACACAATAGGGAGGAAAAAGGGCAGACGAATAAATTTGCGTTAAGCAGCAAGATTGCCTTTTGGTCTAGCCAGGATACTTCCCGAGTCCCAGGCACACAGGCACTCACAGGACTCACACTTCTCATTGTACAAGCAATAAAGTTTCCTTCTATGACACAGAAGTCCTGTAAATCAGATCTGATATGAAATGACCCAAGTGAGTATCAGTCAACAGCTGAGTTGTCAACAACCCTGTTATAGAGCATTTCCCATATACATGGTTACATGCACATCCTGTAAGAGCTTATTATTCATATAAATACATTTAATTTATAAATAATAACAAGTTATGTATTAACAAATAACTCCTAGATAAATGTACATATATATTTACATAAACAAATATATGTATTTGTACATGAATATACATATAAATATATTTATTATATATACATAGACACACACACAAATAAGAGACATGGGTTGATTTGTGTGGACTTACTTTGGGTTCCGCTGCACAATCTCTTGGCTGGTTAGTAAAGAGAATTCAGACTACTAGACCAGCCAAATATGTTGGCATTCATCTGTATTTTGGTCTCAGGGGTAAGAGGAGCAGCTTGTCCCCTACTCCTTCCTGGGGGACGTCACTGAGAGTCTCAACTCCTGCTTCTAGGTCAACCATTTACTGCCCTAAAGACTGACACCACCTGTGATCTCTCAGCCCTGGACTACCACCCTACACACTACTTGGACCCACCACTGCATCTTGGGAACACCTTCTCACATCTTCCCTAAACAATTTGCCAGTATTTCCTGTTCATTCACACACAATTAGAACTCTGGGTTTATCACTCCCTCATGGCTCCTTAGACATGAAATAAGCCCAGACATGCAGTCAGGCTCGGGGAGTTGCTTAGCAAAAGCATGATGGAGAAGGCCTCCCAACAAAACACACACTTCAGCTACTTGGTAGCCTATCCCAACATGGCAAAAATCTCCCTCTGACACCTTAGCAGTTTCTATAGCAACAGGTTACTGCTAAAAATGTCAGATGCAAAATTCCCCATGTTGGGCAAACAGGAGCTAGGAGGACAGATTTAGAAGAGGAAAACTTCTAAAGAGCTGCTTCCAGAGCTAGCACAGGCTCTGCTAATTCTCAAGTCAGGGGTGAAACAAAAGAAACTTCTAGCAGCCCACTACAGGGGTACCACATGGTGCACAGGGACATGTCTGTGGAGCACTGTCCCACAGCATCCCCCAGAACAAGGAGGAGCCACAAGTATGCCCCTCTCCTGCAATGAGGCACTTGAAAGTGAAACCAGCTGTTTTTAGAAATAGAACTACAGCACAGCATACTGAGTAGGAAGCCTGAAAGCCAAACTGTTAGATTATAGGTTTGGCAGTGCTGCTTCTCCTTTCATAAAATCAAGACTGGGTCATTAAACCTCTGAGACCTCAGTTTTCCCAGTTGTACATGAGAAGTAAATCTACTGCAGAAGTTCATATGGCTTGTGTGCAGCAGGTAAAACATTTCATAAGCAAGGGCCCAGCCAAAGTACCCCCCCAGTGCCAGCTCGTGACACCCTGGCCTGCTCTGTGGACTCCTGTGCAGCCCTTGGTTCATTACACACGTGTCAGAGGCAGGAATGCCCTTCCTGGCCTGACTAACAACCAGCTTAGCATGACATAGATTTTTTCTGTCTTCCTTCACTGCTGGTGGGAGAAAGCACTGTGGAAACCTTGGGGTGAACGTCACATTAATACTGCACACACCAGAAGCTCTCGGAAGATTCTCATGGTCAGATTAAACCCAGAGGCAGAAAACCAAAGCAGCCACAGCTCAGCACAGAGCTGCACAGGGGAGGAGGGCAGAAGGAAGCCCACCACACTAACAGCAAGTGACTGCATTTGCCAGTGTGGTTCTCAGACCTGAAGAACCCACAGGCTTTCCCCACAAACATGGCACCCACCCCCCTGGAACTCACACCCACCTGACTTTGCTTTTATGTGCTGCTGAGTCAGGGGAAAACTCTACACGCATCCATGGATGTGGATGTGCACATGTTTGTTTATGCATGAGCTGTCAGCCCCCAAATATGCACAGATCAACAAGGCTCTTTGAATTCCCCGACTGTGAAGTGCGTGACATTTAATCTCAGCTTTCTTTTTGGATTTCATATCATGCATTATCAACGATGGCTATTCAGCATACAAGTACCCTTTAGAAAGCTTTCATCAGAAAAAGGAACTCATATAAAGGAAATTGAAAGAGACAATGTCTCTGACGCATGACAGGTTCTTCAGCTTCCACAAAAGGCCAGGGTATGTGTACTGTGAGGAGCACGCACAGAGTCAGTCTGCCCCCAGCCCAGAATAAAAGCACTGCATGGGTGGAGAGAATGGAATCTGGAAGCATCAACTATAACTTGAATCTGTACGTCTCCTCACCTTGCTCCTTCAGGCTCCCTGGGAAATAGGCAGGGTGAGCCAACCCCCAGAGGTGTCCATTTTAGGACAAGATGCATCATCCGCTGCAATGGTTCACCTCTTTCCATATACCACTGGAAGAGCCTAGATGTAAGCAAGTCTAGGCTTTTGATTGCTTTTATATGGATGGACAAGATCAAGACCTTTGCAGTGAACTTTTCACTGCCTGATCCTAGGCAAACCCTGGATCACTTTTGCCCATCTCACAGCATGGAAACACACTTTGGGATTATAAGAAAACTAGACAACAGCATGCAAGGAAAGGGTATGGAGATGCTATGCCCTAAGTAACTCTTATTAGTCACAGCCATGGAGGACCCACATCAGCCTAAGGAACTAAAGCAAGATTTCTCTTTTTATAGCAGAGAGGAGGCAAAGGGGTGGACACCAGTATGTGGCATAAATAGCCTCGGTGACAAGGGATATCCGAGAACTGAGAGGTCCCACAGGAGCTCTCGCTCTCCATCTTGCCTGGTACATGCAAGAGAAGTCTTAGGAAAGAAATTGATAAAGGTAGTACAAACTAGTTCTTCTCCTTACTTTTGTTTGATTCCTCTACCCAGGGACAAGGAGGCAACAGAGAGATTCAGGCAGCCAAGTGATAGCAGCATCAGTGCTGACAAATCAAGGTCTCAAGTAACCATGGAAAACGCAGCATTGCCAGATGTCCCATCTCTGCTATCAAGGGTTGTTTAAGGACCTTCCCTTCTTTTACGGTTTTAAGTCTCAGACACTTGGGTACAACAAGTTCCGGGAATACCAGGATCATCCATCAGGACTGTGTATGTGTGTACACACACGGTGCTTTGCTACTCTGTGTGTGTGTGTACATACATCTGTCAGCAAACATACAGCACAGCCTCCTGCTTAGAAGAGCTCACGACATAGAACCGTCAGATTTTAGTCAACACCTTCCCCACTGCCTTTCACTGTAATGTCATTTCCATACAGCCAGGGCTCTGGGGGTTCCAGGTTGGCCTCTTCTCCCCCATGTTCTTTGTAAGCACTAATGACAGGCACTTGGTTTGCGTGGTGATGTGATGCAGGGAATAAATTGGCTGGAGGGGATAAGCTCAACTGCTTTATTATTCCTCCATCCAACTCTCAATGCATCCTACTTGTCCAGAGATTTAAACAGTGGACGTTGTCACAGTTCATGGAAGGGATTGGATGAACTCCTGATGGGATTTTGCCAGTGGACAAGGCAAGAACACATTCATACACCCCAAGGAGAAAATGGTTGCACTGGGCAGAGCAGTAGGGCAGGAGGGTGGAAGGATGCACCATAGGTGCCTGCTGTTCAGAAGCGCACCAGGTCCATGGTCAACACTTACAGAGACTCCACCAGCAATGTTGATATTAAAGACAGCTAAATTTTATTCTCACTTTACCATGAAAACAACCTGGAAAACACAGACAGATGGTCCACATTCTTCGATCCTGTGCAGTGCAGCCTTTGACTCCTGGTAGATTTCTGCTTTCTGTGGAGTAATGTTTGGATGCTCTTTATTGCTATTAAGCAGCTTCTACAGAAACTTTTCTTCCTAGACCACAAAGAAAACGTTGGTGAAAGCCAATACTACCCAGCTCCCCTGGATTCAGTATTGTGGTTTTTGAATTTCCCTCTTGCCTCTGCAAGGAGGTGGCTCATATTTCTACCTACTTCGAATACACCAAACGTCTACCATGAATGGCGTGCCAGGCAGCTAAAATTAAATGTCCAAGAGAAAGACTAAGAGGGACTTAAAACCATGGACCTTTATGGTATCTTGTTTCTTCAGAAAATAGCCTGGCAATACAGGCTTCCATGTCCACAACACAGTCCTTCCTGAGGACTCCATACAACATGGCAGAGTGTTTGCACCCAGGCTGTGCTCCAGCACTGCCCACACATCTCTCACAGCTTTGCAGCAACACAGCACGGGGCACTAGTGAGGCTGCTGCCTGGCTGGGTGCATGTCACACACAGCAAGGCACGGCCAGACAGCCAGGAAAGGCACCTTCTTGGCTGTCAGGAAGGATAGGAAGCACAGCTGTCCTTGGGAAACTGCCCGCTCTTTGTCACATCTATCTCCACCTACAGCAGCCCTAGCTGGAAGCCCAGAAAGAAACTGCAGCACCCAGCAAGGGCTGGAATTATTTTCAGGCTCAGCAGTGGAATTCCTGGAACATCTGTTGGCTGCAAGGGATTCTCAAGTCTTTATATGACCACAAACATCCGACACCAGAGGTTTGTGTTTCACTCATAAGGTGGCACCACTACAAAAAGTGCTTCTGCTGCCATCATGGGTTACTGAATGAACGGGTATTCAGACAAAAACACCCTCTGAGTCACCCCTGGAGTTTCCTGAAGACTTGTGGGTTTTCTCTGTAGGTCTCTTGTTTGGCTGCTGACACAGCCTCAAATTGTTTACTTTCTCAACCCAGGCAGGATACAGCTAAAAACAAGAGGGCTGCAAGCCTTTGTGTGCTGCTCTGACTGCACCTGCTCCTCTAGGCCACACAGTCAAAGTGCTGCTGCCTAATTTTAGTACCAAAAGGAGGGATTCCTCTCTGGTTTGCAGCAGCAGGCAGCTGCAGAGGGTACTGCACACTAATCTCCCTCTAAAACACAGAATCCCTTCAAACAAATAATTAGGTGGCCAGAGTTATCTGACACTCCTCTGTGCGCATCTCCTGCTACACCAGCTCATCCTGTAATACCACTCCTCAGGAGACCAGACTACCAAACCATGGATTTATTCCTAACAGCTTTTCTCCCCACGCTCTTCTCTGTGCCTTTAACTTAAACTATGTTAATCCAAATCCCTAACAAAAACTTCTAGGAAACTCTGCAGCAATGGAGCCAGCTACCAGTCCCTATGCTTTGGTTT
The DNA here is from genome assembly GCA_013397865.1 of Struthidea cinerea. NCBI lineage: Eukaryota > Metazoa > Chordata > Aves > Passeriformes > Corcoracidae > Struthidea > Struthidea cinerea. Next base: position 1,212,620 of record VZTI01005534.1, read on the forward strand.
CTGATCTTGGCCCCATAGGTTCAGAAAGTGAGCACATTGTTCCTGACCACCATCAGCAGAAGCTGCTCAACCTTTAGCACTAAACCCAACTACAATGGCTTTGATAATTTCCCTGTTTTGGTGATGGATCTCTCCTCCCCATAATCACAGCAGCAGTCAGCGTAAATTTGAACTAAAGCTTTCTTACAGACATTGGTCCTTGACTTTGCCCTATAAGATGAGCTGGGTAAGGGTCCAGCCAAGGTCTGGTATAAATGAGTCAGGTACAGCCTAGGCAAGGACTTCCCCATCAAAACCAATGCGCAAATACACTCAATAAGTTCTTACTTTGCATACAGAGGGAGAGAAAGACATTCACAGATTTAGGTAACTGGAACGCATGCCCACTGCACAGAACGAGGATGAGACACTTATGCACATTGTGAAACCCAGAAAGAAAGTTTGCCACTGGGGTTCCACCAGAGCCCTGGGAGGCGGAGCTGTGGGGCCAGCACTGTGTGCTGGGCCTTCCAGTAAAACCCTGTGCATCTACAAGCCTCTTCTTCTCCATCTGTCATCTAGGGTCAGCCATGCTAATCAGCACCACAGATGGGCACTGAAACACAGAGACGCATTAAGCCTTGCAGATGACACAGAGCTTCACAAACAGAAGAAACCCAAGAAGGCCAGGGAGTCATTTATCCTTTCCATTCATGTCTAAACTACTGAGAGTGTCTTTGGTTATAGCGGGATTTCTTTGTGAGCATCTTTCAGCATCTTGAACAAGACCTTTTCAAACATGGAGTGAACTCATGCTAGCCTGCGATCTCCACAACAGCACCAAACTCATATCTTCCAAGGGAAGGCAGAAAGCAATGTGAACAGGGAACACCTGGTCACCTCTTAACTGTTGTTTTTCCTGGTCTGGAAAAAGTCCAAATGTATTTTGTGGCCAGCATTGGGTCTTTTCCTCCTGAGACTTATTTTCACATTTCTACATCAAAAATACAAAACCCAGAAGATCTACATTCTATAAATAATGTCCCAGTAGTGCCAAGGTCACCAAGCTGTTCCCTCTGGCACCAGGCCAGAAGTCAAACATAAACAATCTCAACATCTTTCTGGTTCACGTGTGCTTTTATCCTGTGCCAAGGGAAAGCTCGTAGCCAGAAACATAGCACTAAGAAGACAGACACCCCCACCTCATGCACGGCTCCACCCAGGTCAACATGCAGCCTCCTGGGCAGCCCGGTGGGAAGGCAGCCAATCCTGCCTGCGTCAGAGGGAGATACTCTTTGTGTTCTAACGGCATTTAGCAGTTTTCATTAGAAATTTGGGGACTTACTGGATGAGGACCAAACACATGCATCGATCCACAGAACATTTCACAATCCAAACAGCTCAAAGAGAATGCTTGTAAGCAGCATCCTTTGGCATCATCCCTTCCAGCCCCTACTATTCAACGTGCTGACCTTCAGAAATCTGCAGGACAAGTGAACACCAGCTGCAGATGTACTCCTGGCATTTTGCACGCTTCAGCACTTGATGCTCAATGAGAACAACAGGAAAACATTTCCCTTTGGATCATGCCCCAGCCTCCAAGCAGCTCCAAATGGACTGAAAACCTCGGGGGAGGGCATATCTGTGGTTTATTCTCCAAGAGATCAATGGCCACCCCAAGCCTCACCTTGATGTACACCTCTGGAGATGCTCTTCTGTTCATATCTCTACGACAAAACCTCACTACAGGACCGCCAGCAGAAAGGACCAACTTCTCTTGAGCCTGTAGAGCAGACCTCACCTTCTCAGCCTCCTAGCTGGGACAACCACCTACCCAAAGAGGAGCTCCCTTGACCTTGTTCCACACTGCAGTCAAAGAACAAGTACACACACATACTAAAGCAACCAGGTACCCCTTTTCCCAGCTGCCATCAGTATCCAACCCCTCTCTGCTGAGGGCACAAGGACACCACAGGTTCATGGTGTCCCTCGCACTCTGCTGTGCACGCACCAGGTATGTACTTATGCAACCTAGCTGAGACAGGGCTAGGGCTAGTTGAGGTGCCTTCAAGATGAGGCTTAAGACCTTGTTTATTTGGGCGTTTTGCCAAAACCTTTCTAAAAAACTTCTTCCCTGGGCGGACTCCCCTACTGGAACTGTAACTACTATTTATTTGTTTAAAAATCACTTTCCTCATTCACAGGCCCTGAATGCCATTATTCAGCAGACTGCTCTACTGCAGATAGAGTTACTGAACAAGTTATTTATGCCAAGTCCAGAATAGCCAGGGCTCTTGCATACTCTGTAGTTTCTCATGGCTCAGCTGTGCTAGTGGTACCCTAATGTCAACAAGGCTTTGGTTGCTGCTGGCATTTGTAACTCCCAGCCTTTGCAGACAGAGGAGATTAAACGGTACCCATTTAATCACGTGCAGCCCTGATTCTCAGGCAGCTGCAAGAGGTCAGGTTCATTGCTCAGGCAAGAAAAAGGCTCACTGAACTGCAACTCCAAGCAGCCCTGAGGCAGGGCAAGGAGCAGGTGCTGAACAAGGTGCTGCTTCTTGCTCAGGGAAGCCTAATAGCTGCTGCTGCTCCTCTAGACAGAGCAGTGCACCCGCTCAGATGGGACAGCCAGACCCTGCAAGAGGCATAGCAGACCGCTCAGCACGCAGGAATGTGCAAGCTCAGGCGGGGACGCAGAGCCCGCTGAGAGCTGGCTTTCCTCACCTTCCCCTCTGCGATGGCAGGGGGTCTGTCCCGGCTCCCTCCCCCTGCCCCTCTCCCTCCATCCCCAGCCCAAGCACCTCCCCGTCCCCCATGGCCAAGCCTTCCTCGCAGCCAGGGCTCCCCAGCACACCTACGGGGTTGCATCGCACGGGGAGCACAGCTGTGCAAGCTTCGCTCATCCCAACCCGACGCAATGCTCAGCCGCCGAGGCTGACCTCCTAGCCTGTGCAGTAGTCAGGACTCAGCCTCCCCTTTCAGGCACCTTAGGTACTCATTTGGGTACCTCCTGTGACGCTTCCCGAGCATGCGGAAAAGGACAGGGCACTTCCAGGAAAGAAATAACATCGGACCCCTGCCTTTGAGTCGAGTAACAGCCCGGAGAAAGCCCTCGCCACCAAGCCAAGGGACTGCCTGTGCATCACCTCGCAAGGCGGCACGGCTGCTGCCCCTCCAACGCTCGGAGTAACCTGCCACCCTCCCACCAGGATACAACGCTCCACCACCTCCTCCTCCACCCATCCCACACGGACTAGGCACAGCCAGGACGGAGACGGTCCCATCGCAGCCATGCGCAGCCAGCACAAGGGCTGATCCCTCTCCTGCCGCCCCTGCCCGTCCGTCGGTCCACCCATCCCTCCCTCCCCCGTCCGCGCTGACTGCGAGGGGACGCCCGGGAGCGGGGGCGGCTGCCCGCAGCGGGCTCCCGCGGGGCGCACGGCCGCGGCGGGGTCCGCGCCCCGATCGC
>VZTI01005534.1:1216424-1269564 GCA_013397865.1 Struthidea cinerea
CTGTGACCGCGTCTGGGCGCCTGGGAACAAAGAGCGGCGTCCCGGGGCCGGGTTCCTGCGAGGGAAGGAGGGGCGGGGGCACCCATGGAAATAAATCCCCGGGAGCAACAAAAGGCTCCTGTCCCACCCGGCCCGTCCGGGAGCTGCCGGAGAGGGTCTAATCGCTTCATGTCCGCCGGTTTAGAGCCACCCAGGGTCGGCAGCGAGACTGTCACAGTCTTTCTCTGCGATACAAATGCGGCCACGATCGTGCTGGTCATGGCCGCGTGGTTTCGAGGACTGCTTTACAATTCCCTGCGAAAGGCAAAAGGGAATAAATGTGGGCACAGGGGAACACGCATATTTTTTCCAAGTGAGTTGGTGCAGGAGAAGAGCCTGGCTGCACCGAGAGCTACAGGGCCAGCTCCCACCACCAGCCTCGCCAGAGGCTGCCCTGGAGTGAGGCTCACATCACCGGGTCCCTCTGGAAGGATGCTCGGAGACCAAATCAGGCGTGCCGGCATTTTAATGTTGCAGTTGTCTCAGAGCAGATAAGATTGTAAGGAAAGAGAACGACAGCATGGTAAAGGGCAATCATCCGAGGCAAGTAGCACACAAGAGGGGTAGCAGAGGAGCTGGCAGCAGCTCTTTCCCCATCCTGATGCAACTCTTTTTTCCAAGGGAGGTTTCTGCTGTGCTCATTTGACCCAGCTCGTTTCACTGGTCCAGTATGAAGGCATATAAGAGGACAATGCCTGCGTGAGGGAAAGGGAGAGGGAAGTACAGAGAGTGGGACCGGGTGAGAACCTTTGAACTCACTTTAACCCCATGGATAAACCCTAATGGAGAACCACATCCTCAAACATACAGTGTGATGAGATCGTTGCAAACACAAGGGTATCCTTTGAGAAACTGAAGGCTTATCCACTGGGAACTGGACTGAAATGTATCATTTCACAGAGGCCAAGTAATGAATCTTTGGGAAACAGAACATTTCTGCAGAGGGAATATCTGACATTTCAGTAGCTGGTTTTGCTGCATAATGGGGGGGAAGCTAATTTTTTTTTTTTTTTTTAATCCAAGTTCTAAAACAAATTCAATCCTGCCTTGGAGCTAGTCAAACATTTTACTGTGATAAAGTTCAAAATTTTCACTGTGATTGTGCCAGAACATGTACAAGAGATGAAATATTATACATACTCCATCTGGGCTTTGTGGCATTGAAATATGATAATGAAATACAAAAGCACACAGAGCAAAATGAGAAGGCACAGCCGAAACAATCACATTTTACATTATTGAGATGAAATAACTATGATATTGTCAAACAAGGAAAGTCAAAATATGTCATGCTGGCTTTTTTTAAAGAGAAATTTGCATTCAAGGAGATCTCTCAAAATTGTTTCAAAGAAGTAATGAGCAGTTTTCCGAGGATATCTCAGGCTGCTGCATCAGGGTAAGAGTTTCAGAAGTAGTAAGCGTTTCTTTTCAATGTTCGTCATTCAAACAGTTGTGTCATCTGATGTCACAAGGAACTCTGGGGTTATTTCTGGCATGTATAATTCTGCTTTTGAAAATATTACCCTCAGCCAAGATTTGAATTCATAAACAAGAGCCAGAGGCCTTCTGCAGCAACTGCATTGTTTGAGACTGCCTAGATCACCCACCCACCCACCTTTTAATAATCCAGAAGCCTGGGTCAAGCCTTTGTCCTCCCTGCTGAGTGTTTCAATGGAAAGACAACTGCCACAGGATGTGTTTTCAGCTCTGCCCCTCTCCCCGCTCTCTTTGATGCTGTTTGGCCGGAGCAGATCATCACAGCATTAATACTGGTCTGTGTGACCACGTTTGATAAGTAACCTCAGGCTCTCAAGCATGATTTTTCCTGGCTCCCCCAGCAACAGGCAGATGGATGGGTGCAGGCAGATCTCTCCTGACTCCTTGTAGGCAGGCGTGGGGTGCGACACAGCTCACAAGGGGGATCAGCAGCTCTCTGCAGCAGGAGGCACTTGTGAGAAGATGTACAAAAGGCAGCAGCTGGTCTGCGGGAGGCTTTCACCTGCGCCACACTGCTGTGTTACACGGGTCCAAACAGGCTTTAGTTTCCTTCACAGCAGCTGTAGTATGTGCGCAATCAAACCCTCGCTGCAGCATCTCTAGCAGGCACCAGTGGCCTGGGGCTGACAGTGACGTGCAGCGTTGTACCACAGGACCAAGGAAATCAAGTGGTTCAGAGTCACCAGCTTGCTGAGCCCCAGGAGCTTCGGCTGAGGCCCTTAATCAGGCAGGAGAGAGGGAAGGATGTAAAACAAACCCCAAGCTGTGGGCCTGGGGGAAGAGGCGTTGCAAACCAGAGTGGGGAGGGGAGCGGGAGAGCGCTGCACCCGCCACTGGAACGCGCACGATCCAGCCAGAGCCTGGCGTTTGAATGAAAGGGGAAAAGGAAAGGAAAAATTTGTGAACTCTCCCTAAAGAATGTCCTGCACTTGGTAAGAGTCCATGGACAGAGACAGTGACTCACAGAGAGTGGGGCACAGAGCGATGGGGGCTCAGAGGCCCCAGGCAGCAGTGGGGAAGGGAGAGTTTGGTTCGGAGTCCCTCCCAAGCAGTGCTCATGAATATCTGGCGGAGGAGCGTCTGCAAAGGAGAAGGGTCTAGCAGCCTCCCCCGCTGCGGGGGAGAAAGCCTTTTGTGTAGATCAAAGGCACGGCAGAGCCCTGTGTTTCATAGTCCTGGGCTGGAGAAACACCAGCCTGCTTTCTGCATCTCCAAATAGGACAGTCTGTTAAACACGATGCCTCTGAAATGTGCTAAGGCAGCTACATCAGTAGGATTTGTTATATGCAGCGCTGAACACATTAAAATACATGCTGAGAGGATGCAAGTCAGGCTAGAGCACTGAGACTCGGTTCTGTTAGACTGTGCGTGGAGCAAGCCCCCGCAATGCTGACGGGGAGGATTTGGTTTTTCCTCAGGCAATGCTGAGTCTTAATTTTTCTCCCAGGTCAGCTGGAACCTTGGAGAGGGCAGGTAAAGCCCGTGGGTGGCACTGCCTCCTGTTCTTCCCTGGGGGCCTGGCCCCTTCTGTCGTCCAGATCTGTGAGATCCAAGTGCCATGAGGGATATGAGTGGGTGTGTCCTGCCGGTGAGGCAACGTATGGAGAGGCAAGAAAGACAGCAGGCTGCTGCTGTGAGGGGCCAGAGCTGACAGTGGGGTGTGCTGCTTCCTCAGGTGTCCCCTCCTGGGCCCCAGCAAGTGAAGGTGGTCCCTGTCCAAGGGGCTGGAGGCTGGAGCCATCTTCAAGCAAGCCCTTTGCCCACACAGCACCTGATGTGTGCAGACCTCCTTTAATTAGTTACATTGCAAGGTGCTGGGTGGAAAGGACTTGGAGAGGACAGTGTGTCCCTCTGAGCCCGGGAAAGGGAGGCAGCAGGCTGGCACGGAGCAGGCACCTGCCTGCAGCTGTGAAACAGCCGAAATAATCAATACTCTGTAGATGTCTCTGGTTTTTTATTAGCACCTCTCACGGCTCTGGCCATCTGTCCCCTGGTGTCCGCTGGGTGTGACCCCAGCTCCGCAGGTCCTGCCAGACAGCATGTACCATTTGGGCTAGGATCACTTCTCATGAGAGGAACTGATTCTGCCCCTGAGGTTGGGCTGGGGTGTGAAGGTGATGATGGGACACTTTCTTCACCAGGAACAGGACACAAGCTGCTTTAGCAGCAATTTGTCTTGGAAGGCGAGCACAGAGATCTGGTGCAGGGTCTGTGTCCCCAGGCTGCTCTTTTAGGGTGCTGCATAGTCAGATGGCCAGGCTTTCGGGGAAAAAAAGCTGTTGTGAAAATTGTGTTTTCTGATCTGTGAAAAGTGGCAAGGCCTAGAAAGAGGAAAAAGTAGGTTCCATATTGGCACAAACTTTTTGCTTTTCTCTCAAGGAAATCTCAAAAGCTTGTTTCAGGTCAAGGCATTTTGATTCAGAGCCTGCAAAGGGTTGCATTTGAGTCTCTTGTCTTTTAAATAATGTTGTGTATACCCAATTAAGCAGAAAAATTGTCATTGGAATACAAACTTTAAAAACCATCTCTGCAAATTTTATCTGAAGCAGAGTCAGACATACTCAATGTCTTTGCTGAAATAGCATTTTTAGGAGGAAAACCACCAAAACCCCCAAACAATCGAAACCACAAAAATTAAAGTGAAAAATCTATTCCCAGCTTTATCTGTCATCTGAAGGAGACAGAAGGAGGCTTGTGTGTACCCAGCGTCACTGAAAGGGGCTCCAGTGCCTGCACAAGGCTCCTGCAGAAGCTCTGTTGCCTCAGCAGGTTGGGCACAGACTCCATTCCCTGTGAAAGAAGGTCACATTGGAACACAGCAATATTTTTTTCCCCTCTTTTTCCTGCACCTCAGCAACCTCCCACACCCCTTTGGCTTGCCACCCTTATTTTTCAGACTTCTCCAATGCTGTTTTGCTGTTATCCTATAGCTGCTTTTACCCCCAGCTACTCACCCCAGCAACTGAGCTCCTCTGAGCATCCCTGAGAGTCCTCTTTTCAGTCCTTTTATGCTATGCGTTTGATTGCCTTGTTGTCCCTACAGCATGTTGAGATAGTTGCTGACTTCAATTTTCACCCTTTCAGTTGTCATTTTCTCACACTCAGAAATCCTTCCTACTGTTTCCTTTGAAAGATGCTACAGAAAATGTGCTGAGTGGTAGATTTATAAGCTATAAGATCAGGGAAGATGGTTAGACTTGTGTAGTCCAAGCTCTTCTACCCATCACAGCTTCTTGAGTTTCATAGCCATAGCATACTTTCCAGAAGGGCAGTCCGGACTAGCTTTTACCCTAAAGCTGCTTTGCAGAAGTTACCTTCCTGAGTGCTGAAGGACTACGGTCAACACAGAGTTTGACCCTGTGTCTCGACCCCCAGGTCACCTTGCCTTCCCCCACACAGCCTTCCAGAAGGCACATGGCTGGCAGGGGCAAAAGCCATCCTGTTGTGCACATCCTACAGGCAGCATCTTGAAACCAGCAACAAGTCTACAGGGTGGGTACAGCCTCCCACTGGGCACAAAAACCTGGTAGGACGGGCAGTCAAGTGCCTTTCCCCTGCCAGAAACATGCTGTGATGGTTGATCGGCCTTGTGGGAAAAACATACCTAATTTGGCATTGAAGTTTGCTTGGCATCCATCTCTGGTGACTGGAGGTTTCTGTACCCTGAACTGATGGCTGAAAGGACATGGAACATCTGGAAGCAAAGGGTGACCTGCTCACCTCAGCGGTGCTGGGCTTGTGGTGGTGAAGCAAATATGTGGAGCAGTTGTGTCGGACCATGTATAATTTGAAGCTGTGGCACCTTAAAGTTTCTCCATGTGTTTTCTTCCTTGTGGACATCTTTTTTTTGACAGCAAGCGTATTCCTTAACCCCAGGAGTAGCAGCTTTATGGCTCCTGTATGTAAAGGTCTTACATCCAGTTTTCACAGGGAGCTGCTTTGGAAGCACGTGTATTTTACATCTCCTATTAACAGATAAGACATCACAGGGTCATCTCCTGGACCAACATTCTGCATTTATCTCAAGCCTCCCACCCTGGGCAATTTACCTCCCAAACCCTCCTTGGTGCTCAGCAAATGCAAAGCAACCTGATTTGCTGCAAGAAAAATGGACAAGCCATGTGTGGGATATGAGAGAAGTGTGAATCTTGAATGGAGAGAGTTGGTTTTTGAGACTTGACTGTCAATGTTAAGAGTCAGCAGATATCATCCCAGCAGGTTTTGTTGCCTGCTGGCAATCCCAGGTGCTGTGGCAGTGACAGCAGCGCAGTGATTATACCTGGGATTAGATTTCCACATGACTGCCACTTGTAAGTGGTCCATGATTATACCTTGTGCTGTGGTTCTGCTTCCTTGTGGTGGTGAGCAGAGCGGGCAGGTGGGCAGTGGGCTGTGCTGTGGGGGCTGCAGCTCCTGTCCCTGCCATTTCCCTCCTGTCCAGAGCCCTGCAGCCACCGCTGTCTCCTCACCCACTGGCTCTTCACCCACAGCTGGAAACCACAATGGCTTTATCACCGGGATTGTGGCTGCTGCAAAGCAGGAAAAGGCATCTGCCATCCTCTCTCCCCAGGAGGGGAAGGCAGCAGGGAGGGATGTGAGCTGCACTCGGGGGTGGCCACTGCAGCCCGTCTGACATCTTGGCACCTGCTGTGGCATTTCCTTGGGGAAAGCAAATCTGATGGAGAGCTGCCCACAGGAAAAGAGCTGCCTGCGCTTTGTTTTGCAGGTACAGGCAAAGGTGAGGCAGGTGACACAGGCAAGCTGCCTGTCCTCTGGTTCCTGAGGGAGCCTGCCTTACACCCTAATGAGGGGGTCTCCTGGCCAAAAACAGGAGGGAGGGAGCAGTGGGAAAGGGGAAGACGGCTGTGGAGAGCAGTGATGTGAAAGTGTCAGAAATAATGGGGCAAAGTGGGATTTCCTCTAAACCTAGGCACCACACTGGGGTCTGGTAATGCTCTTGCCCATCTGGAAGGCTGTGAATGTTTCTGAGGGACTGCAGCAATAGAAGCTATAAAGGAACATACAGAAAGAAGGACAGAGCTCCCTCCCAGCCCTCAAATCAAAATCCTCTTTGATTTGAGCTGGAAAATCAGTGACTACGCCTTGTTTGGAGCCCTTTCTTCCAAGGTCAGCTGTGCTGCATACTCCAGTTGCAGCCATTGCATTCTCTCACTGCAGAGTGGCCATGCTGCCATGCCAATGAAACCAGGAGTAAGGAGATTCTCTCCCTGCCTGGACACCCCCAGCCATCTGCTGCTGAGGGTTCCTGGGGAGGAGGGAAAGCTCAGGTGCCAGCTCAGTGGTGGTGTTTTCAAACCACAGAGGTGGGGCAGGGGTGCCCGGGCTGCTGGCAGTCATGTGCCCAAGCTGCACCCCAGGCCAGCCTCAGTGCTCCCCACACCAGTGCCCTGCACACCCCAGCAGCCTGTGCCCTTGGTGCCTGCATACTCCTGCTCCCTTTTCCATGTTAAAGTAGGCTGATTTAGCTAATGATTACAAAATACTGTGAGAAGGTTGGGTAGGTAATCAACACCAGATGTTGGCACTGCAGCAGTTTTTCACCGAGAAATATGAGGCTGCATGAGCTTTTCCCTTCTAGCTTCTTGCTTCTGGTTGTTTGTTGCTTTTCTTTTCTCGCCTTGTGGGCTGAGATTTCCTTGGCTTAATCTCTGACAGAAGGTGAGATGCTTCTCCTTTGTGTTAATTGATTTCCACTGCCAAAGTTCCAGGTCAGAAGGGTGGGAGGAAGAAAGGAGATGACTTCTCCCTTCTGAAAAGGACATTGCCTGTCTCTTTTTGTAAAGCAGGGAAGCAAGGTGCTGCTGGGGCCCCTCACGGGCCAGATCTGTGGGCTGGCATGGCCCTGGTGTGTACGCATGGTACAGATGGAATGTGTGTTCCCCACATCCCAACAACAGCTAAGCAGCAATTTACTTTTTAAGACTCAAGGTAAAGACTTCAGAGCTTGTTGGTTCAAGGCTGAGAACAAAAGATTGCAAGAAGACTGAACCCAGTGCCACTGCCAAGCACAGGGGTCTTAAGAAGGTGTGTCTCATTTTCCTTTGCCCAATGCGCATGCAGCACACACCAGCCCAGGTCCTGATCACCCACTCTCCAACGAGTGACCCCATTACAGCCTCCCTGTAATTCTGGATGGCCCCTTTCTGGAACAGCTCCCAGATGTACTAGTTTTCTTTTCATCTTTTTGTTACAGAGTAAGTGTTTCCCCAGAATCCAGACCAAGTGCATGCCTCATCTTTGAATCATCCCAGCGTGCTGGTGATTGGGGAAGGGGCTCTGTGCCTCCCACTGGTGTTGACAAGGATGTAGGGAGAAACCCATGCGCTCTAACCACAGCTCACCAGTCAGAGAAGCTGTGATGCCCAGGGTGTCCTCCCAAAGAGGGGGAAAAGCCCCCATGGCAGAGCCTGGCAGCAGGATTTCCCCCTGCAACCTTAAATGACTGCTTGCAGTGTTTATAGTGCTGCCCGCTGTTCTCTGCACGCATGACGAGCTCTTTGTAATTAATTTATACGAGATGCACAGCCAACCGTACTCGCACAGCATACTACAGATTAAATTTAACATCAAAGAGCAGTTGTGAATGTTTCTTGGCATATATAGGCCACCTAGTTTAACATTTCAGCTGTTTCTGTAGTTAACTGCTTCAGCCCCTGGACAAAGCCAGGCAGCTGCCAACAGCTGGAAGGCTCCAGCAGAATGGCCAGGGCATCCACCACAGACCTCTTTGCCTACATGGCACTTTCAGAGCCACAGCCATGCAGGACAACACTCTGCATGACCACGAAGGTCAATATGCAAAGCAGGACCCTCACTGGAGCTGGGGCTGGTGGTTTGCTGCAGGTGTGATTTCCCTGGTCAACAGCTGTGCCCTTCTCAGAGGCGCTCGTGTCACTGGTTGTGATCTCTGCCACAGCAGGGCTGCTGCCAAACAAGCTCCTGCGCTCTGCTGGGTTTTTGGTTGGTCACACACAACAGACCACTGCCTACAGCTGCTCCCAGCCTGGGTACCAGCGCAGCTAAAGCAGGGTCTGCAGACTCTCACCCAGGGCATGCCCACCTTGTCTCCTCATCCTGAAAGCTCAAATTCAGGACTTCCTGCTGGTGGCACTAAAGTTTTCGATGGGGTTACCTTCCAGGGCTGTCCCTACTCCACCACTGCCACTGCAGCAGCACCTCAGAGGAACAGTCTCTGCCAGAGGTGGGTGTCCCCTGCTCAGCCATCACTGCTGGTGTGCATCTCCCTGGCTGGTGGCCATTTGCTCTTGGCTATGTAGCTCTCCTCTCCCACATTCCTGCTGACACCAAACTCACAAGTACCCAGTTGCTCTCCCAGAAGAAACCAGGGTGTGTTCATACACCAGTGACAGATTTCCTCCTGATGGTACTGGTTTATTTGGCAGAAACATAGAAAAAAAATCATAAACAGTGAACTAAACCCAAGGCTTCTTTAGCAACTGCACTGTGGGAAAGGGAGCACCTTTGCTCTCTGGAAACCAGGATTTACATAAAAACACAAACCATTCTTCAGTGTCCCTTGGTGTCTGCAGTGCACTGGAGCACCTCCCTGCAAGCAAAAGGGTGCTTGTTAGGGGTAGGCTGCTACTGTCCTGCACCTGACTGTAGTATCGGCAGGAAAGACTCTTTTAGGGAAAACTCGAGGAGTTCCTGGGAAATAAGCTGTCCCTGCACCCTGCTGTACCCTACGGAGTCAGTGTGAGCTGGGCAGTGAGGAGCCACGGGCACCTGCAGAATGCTGCCCACGAGGAGTCTGATGCAGGAGGAACCAAAAGAAGGGAAAAGCATGTTGTAAGAAAAGTGGGAGTTAGCGGGAGCTGCTCAGGGTCAGCAGGACCCAGGGCCAGTCTGTGCAGCACCACCCTGACAGTCTGCTGTGTGTGGGGTACGTGATGGGGACACAGCATGATGGCATTCAACCAGTCCCTCGTGAGGGAGAGCTGTGACCTGCTGCCCACAGCCAGGTGTCAGGATTTGCAGGGTCCCACGCCCCTGCATTGCTTCGGGCTGAGGTCAGGTAGTGCTGGCTGAGGCTTGCCAGCTCCCTCTTTCCCTGCTGACTGGGAGTGTTCAACACTACGGCAGCAAATGTTGTAGCATAGCACGTGGTGGTCACCGAAATAAGGGTGGGGAAATGGTATGAGCTCAGAGTAAACAAGGGAGAGTGTAAAAGAAACAAAACATTTACCTAGGTTTGCCCTGGTGACAGAGCAGGGACAAAGTTAAATTCCTCAGCCCTTGGTTGATGGGGTTGGCATTGGATGAGAGACAGGATCTGATCTTCATACCAAAGGGACAGAGCACTTTGTTCTTCTTCAGTCACTTCTGCCTCTTTCACTGCCAGCCTGGAGGGCCACTTGGGTTTTTTTGTCACCAGGCTGCTGGCCTACCCTCTGCCCTGGCCATGGGGCATCCTGCCTGACCTGTTGGACACTGATGTGTATAGCTGAGAGTACTTGGTAGCTCATGGTGGGACCCTGAGGACCCCTTTCCCTTGGGGAGCAGGGCCTTGGTGACCATCTAGCAGGATGGGAATATTCCACTGCCTGCTAGTTATATAAATATAATGCTTGGCATCTTTGCATATGTACTTTTAATGCCATGAATGTCTTTGCCAACTCCCACATTTTCCAGTGTGCTGAGTTCTGTTCTCAGTATATTTTGCCAATTTACTAAACATGTTTTCAGTCCCACTAGGGTAAATAGAAAGCTTCCTGCATCTGGCCTCTTCGTGTCTCTGGGCGCTCTGACTGCTCCCCTCATGCCAAAAGTTAGGCCAGCTCCCAATGCAGCTGTTCCTGGAGCCTGATCTCCTCTCAGGGAGCAAGGATAAACAGCAACACTTCTCAGAAGCATGGCTGAAGGGAAATGCACCCCTTAAAAGCAGGATTCAAAGTCATGGGTTGTTTTGGGGAGAAGAAAGGGACAAGAATTGATGCAGGTTCTTCATCTCGAAGTGACACAGACTTTGTCCTGTCCCTGCTTGTCCCTGAGTCAGGGATGTGCAGACACCTCCGAAGCAGCAGGTGTTAACAGTAAGTGAAGCTGTCCATCAGAGCTCTGGACCAAAAGTGCAGTTCCCCTCTGTGCCAAGAGCCAGTCCAAAGCCTACGAACCACTTCCGTCCTAACTAGGAACGCAGTAGGATGCTGCCTGTAGTGAGTGCTTCTGCCTAGTAAGTTTTAACCTGAAGTGATATGAGAAGTAAACAAGCAGCACAAAAAAGTCACCTTGCTTTCTAATAATCAAAATTAAGCTTTAAATGTGAATTAGTAGTAACACCAATAGGCAGGCTTGAAATAAGGCTTAGACATGACCATGTTTCCATCACCCTCTTCCTGAAATGTCTATCCATAGCCAGAAAGGATCAGTTTTATCACTGGAGGTACCTCACCACAAGAGGCCAAGTCTCTGATGATGTCTGTTGTTCAGAATGGACTCCAGCTCTCACTCCTAGCCTTGACCTAGGGCAGACTTGGCCTGAGTTCTAAACACCATATTTTATTCCCTGCACAAAGAGCTGGAGAAGTTAAATCCTGTATCAGCTGGCAGCAGGCCTGCAACAAACAGCTTTTCTTTTCAGATCTGGGTCAGCCCCTAGGCCAGGCAGAGCTTGGACATAGTCCCGGGGTGGTCAAATCTGCAGGGGTCCAGGCAGGGCAAGGCCCAGGCTTCACACACTTCTCCACTGTATCCTTGTTATCAGAGGTGCCTCCAACTCTTATCTAATGTTCACCTTGCTGACATGCAAACTGGCCTCAGCCCACACTTCCTAATAAAATTACAATGATAGTTTTCCAAAGAAGTGTAAAATATCATTTCCCCAGGGCACTGGGAGGTGAGTAGGGCCAGGTAGCCAAGGAGACAAATGGCATGAAATTTTAAAAAATCCCAGTACTATCAGAGAGGTGTGAGCCTACTTTACAGGAAGTACTGGGAACTACTTTGAATGCAGTTAGCAGTTTACAGTTTTACCTTTGTGGGAAGGACATATGGGGAAAAAAGGAGAAGTTCATCATTTCAATTCAACTTTGCTTAACGTGTGAATTCTAGCTTGTGTTTGGGCATGGATCTACCAAGGCTGTGCACTCCCAGACAACATTTACAACAAGTAGAAGCCCGTTAATGCTTAGTAGATTTTCTAGGGTCACATCTGAAAAATCTCACTAATTTTATTAAGGAAAGTCTTTCTGGGGAAATAAAAAGTCCACAGTATTCACAGTCTGTTCCTGAAGCCCAAAGTTACTTGCTCTGGTAACTTTAGCGCAGACTAGTGGAAGCACATTAGCTTGGTGTCCAGGAACCTAAATCCCATGCAAGGTTCCCCCTTTATCTTTTTAACCCTTGTACTGTCTAAGGTAATTTTCTGAGAGCTTCTTTACCTACTTCGTGCACTCATGCAGAGCTCTTTTTGATTATACAAATCATTTGCTCAGCGTGCCTAATTACAGCGAAGCAGCCTTGCACTTCCTTATTCAGCAGAAACAGCTCCTGCAAACAGCCCAAACACCTTCACTTGGCGAAACTCCACATCTGCGTAGCTCTCACTTATCAACAGAGATTTCCTTTGCCCTTTTTGGGTAACAGCATGCCAACAGACATTCAGCCAGGTCTGCGCTGTGATGGCAGCAGCTCTGCAACGAGCGGTGCCCAGGGTTGTGGGCACGTGCCCGCTTCCAGCATTGTTGTTGCTGTGTGGTCTGACCCACAGCCACACGCCTCCATCGCTGGCTGCAGAGCATCCCCCTCCCCACAGAAAGGATGTTGCAGGGCAGCAAGGTAGTGTTAACCACAGCAAAAGCCCCTATCTGGAGATCTCAACCTGAGATCTAAACAGATCTAAACAGGACAGGCTTTGGGATAATTGTACCCACTCTTCATCCACTTGAGTGAGCAGAGTTTTGGAGACAGGAGCCCAGCAACAGCACTAACATTGAGGCTGCTGCTCAGGGCAATTCCTGAGAGACATTCCTGCTCTCACTGAAGGATGATTTAAGAAGGAGTGTACAAGTGCATAGAGAGGACACAGAAGGACATGTGCCCCTCCCAAAGCTCTATGTTCAATTTTGCGGTTTTGTTTTCCCCTAGTCTTTTAGTTTTAGTAATACCTGTACATATGTCTTTAGTTGGACTTGTACCAGTGAAATGGCCCCTCTGGTTACAAAAGACCTTTGCTTAATTGGCCAAAAAGCCTCTAGGCTCTCAAGAGAGCCTTTGTCTGTGTTATAACAAACAGCAGTCACCATGGCATTTCAAGCTATCTAAGGCAATGTGTATCTTAAGGTAAAAAATGAGTGTTTGAACTGGCTTTGTGAGCGTTTGTGAGCATTTGCTAAGTCTCACATTATTCTGCACAATGTGCCCAGCATAAACGGTGGGTTCACATTTTGCACACGTGAGCTCATTAGGGCTGATCTAATCCTCCTGGTGCAAGTGACTGCCAGGTTCCCCAAGGGGACTGCCAGAAGAGTGACAATGAATTAGCTAAAGCTTACCTACTTTAATGCTATAAAAGGAATTTGGGAGGAACTTAATGAGACCGGAGCTCACATGTGTTGTTTTTCCGTGGGGTGGTGCTTTTGGTGGTGTGGTGTCCCAGCATGACAGACCCTCACTGCTGCCACCCTGGTAGAACAGGCTGTAGGGCTGTCCCCTGGAACAAACCACCAAAAAGAGCCTTTTGCTCGAACTACCCTGAGGACACGGTGGGGACTGGATGGCTCCAGCACCCCAGCAGCTGGGCTCACCTTGGAATCAAACCAAGCAAGGAGGTGGCCAGAGCACATCTCTGGAGCTAGAGCAGAAAAGAGGGGAACAGGGACATGGCAGGGGGGCGAGTAGGGACTTTCTTCTCAGAGTGGGGAACAGCTGGATTTCCTCTGTTGCACCTGAAACTGTCTCCTGGAGAAACCAGGGCTTGTGGCAAAACCCAGGTGGTGTAGCTGGGCTTGGGTATGCTCCACGCTGTTTGCTTTGGGGGAAAAGAAGATGTTTTTTTCCTGAGGAAACAGAGAGTAGGAGACAGGAAGAACAATATAAATCAGCTTGAATTCCAATGGGTCCTTGACTTTTAGAAACAACGTAGGTTGCATCTGTTTTTTTCACATAGTACAAGAGAGAAAAGCCATTTCATTCTACTTGTAGTGAGGCACAAGATTAGACGGGACTAAATATGTGTGTGGGCAGTTTATTAGCAAATGGAACTGAGCAGAGAAGGAAAACAAACAAGCTTGTTTTAGGGAGACTTTGTCATTATATCTCCGGTCACAGGCTCCCCAAGGAAAGCAGGCAAGCCTCTAATTGGACTTAGGCTGCAACGAGCAGCTGGCCAAGATCCCTGCTTAAGTGTAGGAGAATTGTGAAATTTGGCTTGGTTGAAAAAACATGCCATTTTGCTTAGTGATGCCAACATCTACGTGGTTTGCAAGTATTTGTTGAGAACTGGTTACCTTGTGGCCAGTGGGACTGCTGCCACAGCCAGGTGGGTTGTTGGGTACAGAGGGTTCAGAGAACTGAGCTGGGTAGAATCCCACCCCTGTAAAGTTAAAAAAAGATGGCTTCATTTCCAGGCACTTCAGCTGCTGAGACAAGACTGCAAAGGAAACACTTATTTTTGCAGGGCTGGTGCTTCAGCCACTCGGGCTACAGCATCAGCCAAGGATGTGACACAGGAGGTGCACCACTGGGTGGAAGTGAGAAGGATGGAGGAAGGCAGACCTAATTTTATACAGTTTAGGCTGCTGGGGAGGATTACTTTTGGGATTTTTTCAGGCATTTAGCCTTTGGTTAAAGTGCTCTGACTGGGAAAATTACTCCCCCAGTCATTTCTCCCTCTACTCTTCTGCAGACCAGCTCTCTGGTGGCAGGGACATCCATGTATCTCATGAGCCGCTTCTGAGCATCATTGCCTTGCTCCAGCAAAGACTCACTTTCTTTGTCTTTAAAAGTGTATTCATACATCCCAATATGAAATTGATTTTTTCAACCAAAATGTAGCTGTGGTCTAAAGTCTGCATATGTGACGCTTTATGAGCCCTTTTCCTCCAGCAGGCCCACTACCCATCCCACCTTCTCCATCTTCCATTTAACAATTTGATTATTCCTTCCTAAGGATACTACTTTGTACTTGTCTTTGTTAAAGTGTCTCCTGCTATTTTCAGACTATTTCTTAAACTTATCAAGAGCGTTTTGAATTCTCATCTTATCAAATGTGCCTGCAGTCCCTCCCAGATTAATGCCACCTGCAAATTTAATAAGCTTGTTCTCATTCCATCATCTGAGCCATTAATGAAAACATTGAATAACATCTGCTACAGGAATGATCACTGCAAAATCTCAGCTGATGAATCATTCCAACTTGACAATTAAATGTGAGCAGTTTTAAGCTACCCTTATACTCAGTCTAGAGAAGCTGCCTTTGGGCCATGCTACCCTAAATTGTTTATGAGTGTGTCATATAAGCCCAATGTCATAAACCTTACTGAAGTGAAGACACATGACATTGACTGCTCCTGCCTCATCCACAAACCCTATTAACCTGTCAGGAAAGAAACTGGATCATGTTGACACAACTTACTCTTGACATATTCCTATTAACTTAAAATTTTCTCAGCCTTATTATCTAGGTGCTTCAAAAATTTTCTTCAATTATTTGTTTTAGGATTTTTTCCAGGAATAGTTCAGCTCATGGCTTTATAATTTTCTGACTTCAGTCACTCCCTCCCTTTATTCAAATGAAATGGTTTTTCTCTGCCTGGGAGCAGGATTTGCAAAAGCTCTCCACGGTGGCCATTATCTTCAGAGAGTAGCCTTAGGTCAATGTTTGCTTTGGGATTTTGAAAAATCTCTTCTCCATCTGCACAAAAGACTATGAAAACCAGGGGAGATGTTGTTCCTGCACTGCCTGTCTTTAATGCTACTCATTTTTGGGATACAGAAGGACTTTTCCCCTTCTCTCTGAGCACGAGGTAAAGCCTATTGCTCTAGCAGGAGCAGAGATGCTCTGCTGCAAGTGTAGCTAGCCCACTCCTTTACCCACCGCTGTGTCAGGAACATGTGAGCACATCGGCAGGCTCACCAGCTGCGCTCAGGTTCCGCAGAAGCCCATTAGGCTGATTTTAGAATTACTTTCTTATCGCCTAGCTTCTTCTAAAGAGAACTCCGATGCTGAGAATTAGTAATGGGTGATGCCATTTGCATCTTTCAGGAGGACAATGAGAGAAGAATTAACAGCACAGCGATACTGCCAGGTATTATGATGCTAATTTTTCAAATAAAAGGTCAGAGGGCTTCAGGCAGTTATGAAAGGAAGTCTCTCTGTTCTCCCTCGACCTCCCTCCCACTCCCCACTGCATTTTAATTAGCAGTGGAAGCAGACTGCATGTCGGTGCTGGGATCACTGGGAAGAAGCCACATTCTCTTCGCAGCCTCTCTGCCTTCCCTGCATGTTCTGGGTACGAGTTGTGCATTCTGGCCACCAAACCATACTCACACCTATTCATTTGGGCTGTGCCAGATACAGTCAGAGCAACGGCGCCACAATAATGCCTGTGCTCGGTCGGGGTGTCCAGAAGCTGCCTCATAAGAGCAGAGCTTTGAGCCTGGCCTTGCTCCTCCCTGGGACAGCAGCCCACAGTGACCACAACCTACTGGAGCCGACTTCAGCCTGGTGCTATTAACCCTGCAGTGCTGATTTAACCTTCAGTGGTGGCTGCTGACACCTGGCAGCCTTCAGACACAGCCTGACCTGACTTGAGCGAGCTGGCATGGCAGTGGGGCAGAGAGTAACCCCACCACAGCAAATCTACCCATCAGGCATTACACATCTCAGGCCTCTGAAATAAATACATTGTGGAAAGAAAGGAGCAGCAGGGAAGGCAGATGTGCACAGTGGAGAGGTGAGCCTGCTAGGTGCATGTGTCCATCCAAAACCTTTTCATGACAGATGTACCTTGAGGAAAACAAGTTTATGTGAGGAGCTTCAGCCGGCGCAGTCAGTGGCATATGTGAACAATTGTCCAGATGCCCGGCTGAAATGGAAGTGTTATCAGTCAGCACTGCTAAGGCACAGCAGCTGAGCAGCTCTGGGCTCACACACTGAAAAGCCCCTGGCATATGGGGAGGCCAGCCTCTTCCTTTAACTCCTCCCCAGCCTGACAGATTGGGACATGAAAGGGAGTCGCTGCTGCAGACTGAATTGTCGGAGCAGGCGGTGACTGCGCGCAGCCGTGGGAAGGGATAATCCCTCAGGAGACTTTGCTCCTTGCTCCTTGGTACTGGTGACACTTCAGGTGGTATGGTGAGATGAAGGTACCAGCTCACTGCCGAGCATTCCTGCTGCTGTGCCCACAGGGACAGGCCCTTCTCCCCCTCTTCTCCAGGTGTGCTTTGGCTTGGCTTAAATTATTTGCAAGTGGATAATAGAAGGAATTACAGTGTTCAAAAGTACTTTGTAGAAGAGTTCTACCCCCTTCTCCAAATTCCTGGGGGCAGCAAGGAGAGCAGCAGGCATGGGATTGTAGTGAATAGTGGGCATTTGTTTCTCATGGCAGAGCTTGATACCCACTCTTCACCGGCTGGCAGTGGTGTCTCCCCCTCAGCGCCGGTATACAATAAACTGGTCATTTGGGAGGGCCGAACACAGAACGGGAAAGGGCTGTGCTGGCAGTGAAGGGGGAAAGGAAGACTGAATTTGGAGAGGCAGGATGGGTGCAGGGGAAGGTGTGACAAGGTGCAAGACTGGGCAAAGCTGGGGGGTCAATACGGAGCTGAGAAGCAGGAGCTGAAGGAGAAACCCACTAAGAAGTGGGCAGCAGAGGTCAGCAGGCTGTGGGGAGGGGGGATATTATGGGGGGACAAACATTGTGCTGTTTGGAATTAAGCCTTTGAGATACCTTTGAGTTATCCCATCTAGCTTCCAGTGATGCCCATGAAAGCCTTACTCTGTGGCATTGCAAGCCCATCAGTGTCTGCTGGAGGGTGTCACCTTCTAACATCACTTGCAGTTATTGCTGGTGAAAAATGGATTTTCTGCACTCAACTAAAGCCTTATTAAGTTGATATGAATCCGATCCAATAAATTATTCCAAATTAAGTTGGGCAACAGGCTCTGAATGAAAAGTCCAGTTGATGAGGGAGCATTGTATCCAGAGGGTGAGGGGTGGGTGGAGGAGGGGGCTGTGCCATGCACAACGGTCTCTCAGTGTCATATTCTGCACAGAGGGGATTTTTATTTATTTGTCTCCTTTTCATTCTGGGATGACACAAAGGAGGAGAAAATAACTCCTTTTCTACTCCAAACTGGAAATCAATGTTGCAGCTGTGCAAGCAGCACCCACCCTGATTTGCTTGAGAGAAAAGCCCCAGTTAAATGAGGGGAGGCTCCCAGCAGCCAACAAATTATATTACAGGGGAAAAAAGATTCAAGCCTCTCTTGTTTGATGCTGGTTCATTTACTGAGCAGCATTAACCCTTCTGCCTGCTGCTTTGTTGGTTGGCTTGAAGATATCCCCAAGCAGGCTCCCTGCATGAGCTTGTAGTGACCCCACCCCCCAGCACAGCTTCCCCTCATGGGCTGGAGGGTCACCCATAACCTCTGAATAACCCCAGCATCTGCCACTCTGCCTCGTTAGGGTCTGAGAGTTAACGCTGTATGGCCAGCTTCCGCGTGCCCTACATTGGTAATTAGCTTTCCAAGGGGAGGACTGGGACCAGCTGAGAGGGAAAGAAGATTCATTACTGGCGGTGGGGAGGGAAGGCGTTTCTTTCCGTTGCTAGCCATGCTGGCTTCCCATAGGATCTGCCTTTAAAATCTTTTTGATTTTCTAAGCAGTAAGCTGAGCTATGGAGATAATTTGTCTCCTGACACTTTCAGCTCTGCCTTTGCCGTACAATGGGGTGTGAGATGCTTAAGGTTTCATTGGATGAATCAGTGGATCCTGGTATTTCTGCAGGGGAAAGTGTAAGTGAGGTGAATGTTTCTGACAGGTAGATTGCAGCTCCAAGCTGACGATACAGAGACATGTGGGCTCCTGGGCTAGACAGCCTCCCACATCTCAGAAAAATAACCCCAAGAACTGGACAAGGAGAAAAGAAAAAGAGTTAAAAAGTGAACCAAAAATAGGAACAACAGAAGTGCTTACAAATGAAAATAAGTGAGGATGTTCTGCAGTTTAAAAAAATGAATGAGGATATTGAGAAGTAAAGAGCGGAGAGGCACATATTATGGAAATAAACAAAATGAGTCAGGGTTAAAAATAGGTAAATACTGAGAGCAAGCAATGTTTAACATTTACTGACTGTAAGAGCAGGAAGGAATTCAGACCCAAGCAGCAAATAAAATAAGAGCATTTCAGGAAGAGCAACCTCCTGCCACCCCCCGCCTCCCAACTAAGCAGCTTTAGCTGCAGAATGAGACAGTCAATGGCTTGAAAACATGCAAGAAAGAGGAAATGAAAGCGGCCGAATGAGACAAAGGGTCAAACGCATTTGGACTTGAACTTAAATGTTACTCGAATTAAAAAGATACACCCAAATTTTGTGTCAGACCCTAGCAGTTTTGTTCTCTGTTTTATTGTCCTTGGAGAGTAGTTACACAGATCAGTATAAGGGTAATGGCTTACAAGTCCGAAGGAGGCATCCACAGTCCTCCAGTGGCTGAGATGCTCTGCAGCTCCCTCCTTCCCCCCAGCCTGCCTCTAATCTGGTTGTGTCCCAAGAGGTTCTCCTGGACTATGAGTCGTTCAGAGCTCTTCCTATTTGTCTGTACAATCTCCAAGCTGCAAGTGGAACAGCAAACTTGTCCTCTTGGATTTGGGAATGCAATTACATAGCTGCATAAAATGAGGAGGATTCATGCTCATATTTGAAACAGGGAAAACCACAATAACAGGACTGAATTCAAGAAAACTGCTCTGATTTGTGATTTATGAAAGGAAGAATAGCATTTCTCATCTGCCACTCACTTCAGGGATCCTGAGCCTTCTATTCTGTACTGTCTGTGAGGGATTAAAAAGCATTTCTATGTTATTGAATATTATTCTCCTTTTTTAAATAGAATTGAAAGAGAAATAAAATCCAGCTGCACCTTCTTTTACAAGAGCGGAGTGCGACACTTTGAGATAGTCTCTGCTATTATTTATATACACCAATCATGTCTGAGGGGGTGTATGAATAATGCCTGCCTTGAAAAGGCTGTGGCACATCCGCCTCTCATGTTATTATTGATCCCAAGGGCAGAAAGGTTTTGTCATTAGTTTCTTTAGTATCATAATCTCTGGCTCAAGGACTGGCTTCAGGCAGGGACAGTGCAAGGCAAGGTTATGATCCCTGAAGGAGGTACCTCTAGGATCACTCCAGGCCACTCATGCAGCTGGGTCCCGAAGAAACCTCTCAGTGCATCGCTAGCCTCGAAACACCCCGTGACAGATTAGGACCTTCATTGCGTAGGACCAACTTCCTTGTGTGTTACAGACAGATTATTTTATTGATAGGAAGCATATAGAGGACCTCAAAAGAGGAGCCCCTTATCACCAGTAGACCATTATAACACACCAGAGGAGATTGCTTGCTCCTTCTGATTACCACCAGTTTAAGCACTTTGTGAAACAGTGAATCAAACAAAAACTTAATGTCTGTCTGTTGCCTAAACCTTCTAAGGACATGGAAGCAAAGGCTCAGATGAAAATCAGAGTTTGTTCCTGGCTGTCGTGGTTACGGATCCAACAACCCAGCAAGGATTGGAGAAACTTGGCTGCACCAGCTCCTTAACAAAACCATGGTATGCAGCACCTTAGAGCAATTGCCCATCCTGCTGCCAAACGGGGTCCATGCCCCCAAAATAGCAACAGCAGCACAGACAGGTGCATGAGTGTTCTAGAAACACCAAAAGAAGTACCTCTAGAGCATCAATACCTTGTTTCTACTCATCCAACCCTTTATACTGATGCTTTCCCCACAAAACTAGAGTGAGGGGAAAGAGGTGTTCAGGCAAAGCTCTTCTTAATTTCCCCCCAACGTACACTGAAGGACACATTTTTGTTTTAAGTGGTCTGGATTATTCTGACAATGACAGGTGATCTTGGAGGAGCACAGCATATGCTCCAAGTCATGTGAATCATCATGGAGGGATGCAGTAGTTCTCCAGCACAAGAAGATGAGATTGATTATCTGCCAGGAATATTATGTGGGTTTTCTTAACGTGACAGAAGAATCCCCCTTTTTAACTCATTTAGTCACAGGCTATTGAACACTTTCACCTGAGTCCAGGCCACGGTGCCAGGCCAGGTGACGACTGTCCTCGCTGTATCCACCAAGGTGATTACTGAGCAATGCCCTGAGCTGCCTGGTCTTGCTCATAGTAATAAGCCCCACTGTGGTACAGAACACCTTGATAGGTACAGCCCCTCAAGGCCAAGTGCTTCCAAGCTATCTGTTAAAAAGCTTAAAATCCTGCAAATCTGATGGCATGGTTCCTTTCCCAAGAAACTTTTGATGGCACAAAGTCATTATTCTTATTGCATGTCATCTCATTGCTCTTTTTTAACCGTAAGGGAATTTACACAGCAAAGTAGCCGTGGTCCTAATCCTGTGTTTGTAGCATGCCAGCTGGAAGCCATCGGGATGGCTGTTTTGTCGCAAGACAGAGAAGTGCAATACTGAGGTGGAGAGAAAGTGAAAGAGGAGCTGAATGCTGTAGAAGCGTGGGTCCAGTTTGTTTCGAGAGACATGCTGCCCTACATAAGAGCAACACATTGTGAGCTGCACTGGGGTGACGTGTTTTCCACAAATTGCTGTACTGCTCTGACTTAGGCTTTTGGGATCATCCAGAAATCCTGCTAGAGACACGAAACAGAAGGCCCATAGAAAAATAAAAGGTTAGACATGACTGTGTGACCCCATTAAGATGTGTTGTTCCCTTCTTCCCGGACTCTAGATCATCCTAGCTCCACTCTCAGGCAGTGTGAGAAAGCAGCTTGTTCCCAGGCCTCTGGGGAATATGGGCTTGGGAAGAAACCAAAGTGTAAGTAAGGGTATCTTTGCATAGGCTGGTTAGGATTCAAAAGCTGAGGTCAATGTTTGTCTTGAATTTGGCTACATCTCCAAGACTGCTGGCGACTTGTCCGGCATGGTGTCTGCCTTGGCAGAGTGTTTAGAGGGAAGGAGAGGATGTGTTTTTGTTTCCACAGAGATACGATCCAGGCCACCTGGCTCAGCCATTCCAAGGCTCTTTTGCACCCTGTACTGAACATGCAGAGACTGTCCAGGCCAAGAATGTGGCTCCATTGTCCAGCCCCAACACTGCTGCTGCAATCCCTGCAGGGCGTTCAATCGTGGGGATGCAGCCCCATTTTATCTGAGGAGAGTGAACATCAGGACCCTTCTCGTGGCTGCTTCCACTCTGTTAACCAGGCAGTGCCAGTCTGAAACCAATGCCTCTGTTAGGGAAAGGAATAGAGAGAATGTGGTCAAATACTTGAATAAGGCAGAGGATACAGACCCAGTAGATTTGGGTTCTGGTATCACCTTAGCCAAAAATCTGCGATGCAGCACGTTGGCAATTGTATAATTGGTAGGCAGGAGGTTCAAACAGTGTGCTTGTTATTTCCCATCTTGGCAAAAGGCCCTCACCAGAACCATGCCCTGAGCTGATCATTGCTTTCTGTGCTGGCAATTTGCTGCCCTCACAGCATATCATGATTCCAGGGCCAAGGAAGGGGTATTTGCCCATCTTCCCTCCCAAGCTGAGGGATGCCCTGTGCAGCTGGCTTGTGCTTGATTGCTTGAGTCAGTTTGATAGTTCATCTCCCATCCTTGCCGTAGTATCCTGTTGCTGCTGTGCCTCTATATTTGTGTTTGTTTTCCTGGAGCCGCTGCCTTCATTGCCAGTTTCTGTTGGCTACACAAATCTGCTCTGTTGGCTGCCAGATCCCGTTTTGATCCCCACACAAATGCTAGGAGAGAGCCCTGTGCAGCTGCTGTCCATGTGGACTCACCTGCCACCCCCTGGAGACACAGCCACACACGGCAGCGAGTGCAGCCAGCCAGCCTCTGCCCAGGCATGGCACCCACCACACACAGTGGGAAACCCCACTGCCGGTGCCTTCATCCATCAACACTTGCACAAGAGCTTAAAACAAACCAGCCATAGTCAGAGCCAGAGATAAAGATGATTCAGCCTTTTGCAGACATCTGAAGTGTGAAATCGGGATGATCTTTTCCCATATGTGAAGCAATGAGCAAGAGCATTTGTGGAGGGAGAGGTAGTACCTGTCACGAGCATCACTCCTACAGACGGGAGAAAACAGCAATCCTTTGCAGGGAGTCTTAAATTTTGAACTCAGATCTAAAAGGCAAGTTCATGTGTATCTATTTCTATTATTAATGAAGGTGTCAGTGGATGACAATTAATTTCGGTGGGTTGGGCTTCTTTCAGGGGGGGAAATAAAGACTTGAAAATTATGATAACCTGTCCTTTCTGTCATCAATCAATGTGCCAAACCACATTGGTGTCTGGGTAGCTCCACATAAACACTGCTGAGTCAAACCAGAGATCATATTTGGTCTCTAACAAGTCTGTCTCATTTTCTAACTTTATGACATAAGCTAGAGTGATGCATATGTGGGAAGCAAATATGATGAGTATATAAACAAAATAGGGAATATGAGTCAGTTCCAGCGTTCGAGTCACTGAAAACAAGACACTCTCAGGACTGTGACTTAGGGTTGAGCAAGCTTTGGTGAGCCCTGTGCTGGGCATATGGCTGGTAGAGAAGAACACCTGGGAAACTGCATGTTGGTCCAAAGAGCAGTGGGCTCAGGCCAGTGCCACAACTTGAAGGCTTTGCCCTGCAGCCGTTTGCCCCTACTGTGTGGAAAGAAGGACAAGAAATTCATCACCTTTTCAAAATCTAACACTGCCTTTTTTTTTTTCTCCTCCCACAAAATACTCTTTGTGGAACATGTAGTCATGAGCCTCACTAATTGGCTTCGTCTCGAGGATAAAGATTTCCTTTCTGGAACCAGTTGGCAAATATACTCCTAGATTTGCTTCTCTAATTTGGAAAAATGACCCTTCCCTTTTCTCAAGTTGCTGAGGATGTAAGTTCTCCTACCTAGTCTTGAGGTTTAGCAGCTTTCAAAGGCTCTTTCTTCTAAAGGAGAAATAATGTTATAGGGCATTTTAATTAAGAGGAGATAATAATCCAGTAAGAACTAAAGCCGGATCCCACTCTCATCTTCAGACCAGCTAATGACCAGCCAGCCCCTTTTGTTCATGCCTGCAGGAAGGAAGTTCCAGTGTCTGGAAACTGGCAGACCAGAGGCCCTGAGTTCACAGTAGTGAGAGCATCCTTGGTAAATTAATCTCATTTTCTTGGCTTCCTACTGAAAATTGCAATCAAAACTTTTTAGATATTGTTGCTACTTGGCTGGTTCTTCTCCCTGACACTTCATTGTCCTTTTCTTCTTATGGCAATCTTTGGTTATGGGTTGGTTATTTTTTCAGGGAAAAATTCTCTCTTGGCAGTTGTTACTGATATTGATGAGTTCTTGTGGGAACTCATCTCTGGGGTCTTTTCTCTAGAGAACTGATCAGGGCAGGTTAATTGGTGTTATTTGTGAAGGTCTGCATATAAAATGCTTGTCATGCCTTCGCCCTTTTGAATGATTACAGCTAGAGGTACACAGGTTTTTCTTTAACAACTGCACACAAATTCAAATTAGATTAGATAGAGATTATTCCAGGCATTTTTCTCTTGTTCAGACACTGGTGACAGTCCTCTAATTTGTTCAAGAAATGGGATAATTTTCTATTAATTTGCTGGTTCTTAATGATATAAAGCCAAAATCTGCTATCAGATACAAACCACAAAGCTGGGTGGGTCAGAAGCGTAAATTTGTTGATCGTGCAGGGAAACAGCATATTTAATGGGTTGTAGACAAGTAACTAGAATGTCCAAACCCCAATGTGGCTATCGAACGAACCCTTCAATACAGGAACATTTTGTCCGCTCATTGCCTTGAGGAATGTAAAAAAGGCTTTTGAATGAGTCTTCCTCCCATCCCAAAGCCAAGAGCTGCCCTCTGGTTTTCCTGGGTTCAGGACAGCAAATCTCATTCAGTGCCAGGAGCGGAGAAAGCAAAGCTGAATATTATCTGCCATTTCATGCCTTGTGGCCTCAATGTCAGAAAGCCCATTTAAAGAAGCACGTGGGGATCTCTTGCCCATCACTTCCACCCTTGAGACATTGTTGAGCTTTATTGCAGAGGAGTCTAAGCAGACATTGAGCCTAACAGCTGCTTCCCCTGGCTCAGTGTACAATTCGTTCATACTGTTCTTTTATTAGTTTGTGGCTGATCCTATCTCTCCACTGAACAGCGCTTCTTTGGTATGAAATTGCTGTCAGCACTGACAGTTGTGATTACAATCCTCCCTTATTTTGATTATTTTTTGTATTACTTCACAATTTATTCACCTGTCATGGTTTCCTGACAGTGTATTCATCTCTGGTTTTGGTAAGTCTGCCTGTCTTCAGTCCTTTTCCACAGTCATCACGACTTATCATGACTTGAAATCTGTAATGGAACTTGAAATACTTATTTGAAATCACTTCCATTGTGTTTGTATGATTCCATAGGAAAAAAAATTAGAAATAAAAACCCCCACACCAAACCCCGGAGCTCACGCAATTCTTCTGGTAGTTAGAATTTGAAAGCTCAGCAATTAGAATAACTAACTCAGGTGTCTCTGTCAAAAGTCGAATTGACTTTGTAGCCCTACAGTGCAAAGGGTTAAAACCACACATTCTTGAGTCCAGTGCAAGGGGTTGTAGGCAGAGACACTGGCCAGTCCCCTGTACACGCTGCAGAGCCCGTGCTGTTGTGTTGCACAGGGATTTGGAGACTGTCAGAGCTATCCAAGGATGAAGGTGATGAACAGGGTGATGAACTCTTGCAGACAAGGGTGCTCCATGATCCTGCTCTTTCCCTCTCTTTACAAAATTGTGTGAAAAATTAGTTAAGAAGTGCTGAGAGGGGCAAAGAGGAAATCACCTAGGCAGCCAGGAATTAACAGAAACATGAGGAGAAGAGAAAGCTAGACATGCAAAACCTGAGTAGTGCACTGCAGAAAGATTGCACAGGGTGAGGAGAGGGACTTGATGGGAGAGATGGGAGAGTATAAACACTTCACAACAGCAGCAGTGAAGGAGGGAATTAATTACACCTACAGAAGACAGTAAAACAAAATGAAAGAACTGATGCTAAAACGATTGATTTTGCATCTCTCCACCACCAGACACAGACTCCCCAGGAGCAGGACAGAAGGACACGTCTCACCAGCCTGTTACAGTGTGAAGTGCAAAGGGCTAGCACAGCCCTGAGAAGCTCCTGGCAACTCTCCTTGCTGGCAGCGGCTGTGGCTCGGTTGCTGACTGGGAGCCATTGGAGGCACAGGGACAATCTCTCAGTAATTGCATTCTGCATCTCAGGGAAAGCTGCTTTCCTCCCAATAAACCTGTGTGCAGCTGAGTGTAAACAAAAATAAAGGAGATTATCTGCCTCCAATTTAGGGAATACAGGGTAAATGGGCTCCTCGTATGTACTCAAGAGGTCTGTTTATCCACATTTTATTTACTACTACACCATTTAAACAGAGTCGTGGGGCTCCCTAGGACATGCCCTGGCACTCTGCCCAGAGAAGACCAATCCGTCCGTCATTTATCTGCAACACTACACGAGGATTTTGCCTTGGCCTGACTTGGTGCATCAGCCTCAAACAAATCCAGCAGTAGCCCAAGTAATTCTTTTCTTTCCCTTTGTCAAATAAATATGCTCCAACATCCATGCTGCAAATAAACTCCAAGCCACAAAGATGGTATCAGCACCATCATCTGCACTAGAGAGCAGCCTTATTTGTAAATCAGCTTGGCAATTCTATTAAACCCTTGCTTGCAGTCAGAGGCGTTTCCTAGGGAATCGTGGGAGCATCGGTAACCGACCGCTGTCTGTACCCTGCTGATGCGCTGAGCTGGCCCCTTAGCGTGGATGGAGCTCGGGCACAATAACAGCAGAGCACAGAGCAGCAGCTGACGCTTGCCGTGGGGAACAGAGGGAAGCTGAGGGGTGAAGCCCTCTGAGCCGTGCTCACTGCTCCACTGGACAGCTCCCGGCTGTAAGTCACAGCGTGGCTGAAACCACCCTGTGCCAGCCCAAAATGATGATAAAGTGCTTCTATAAACTCTTAGCCTCTTCTGCAAATAAGGAAGTGTCAATACATGTCAATCAAGGCACTCTTGATCCCCCCTAGCATGGTTTTACTAACATTTATTGCATACATAGAAAAATGCAACTGAATTCATCAGAGAAAAAAGGATGATGTTGATGGGATGTGCTTATGATTGGAATTAGTGAGATAGTTACTTGTAGGCAACGAATGTTTTAGTGTTTATACATGAATATTAGGGCTTTGGGTTTGATTTTGTTTTGAGGGGAGAAAAAAGTCGCTCTTTGTTTTCCACTCTGGTGAGATCCCCACCTGGAGTGCTGCATCCATCTCTGGGGTCCTCAGTAGAGGAACAACTCAGACCTGTTGGATTGAACTCAGAGAAGGGCTATGAAGGTGATCAGAGGGGTGGAACAACTTTCCTGTGAGGACAGGCTGAGAGAGTTGGGATTGTTCATCCTGGAGAGGAGAGGGCTCCAGTTAGACCTTATTGAAGCTTTCCAGTACCTAATAGGGACTACAAGAAAGATGAGGACAAACATTTTTGCTGGGTCTGTTGTGGTAGGACAAGGGGCAATGGTTTTAAGTTGAAAGAGAATGAATTTAGATTAGATATTAGGATGAAGTTTTTTACACTAGAAACGAGCTGCCCATAGAGTTGGTGGGTGACCCCTCCCTGGAAATATTCAAGGCCAGGTTGGATGGGTCTCTGAGCAACCTGATTTTAGTTGATGTCCCTGCTCATTGCACACAAGTTGGACCAGATGACCTTTAAAGGTCGCTACCAACCCAAATAATTCCCATGATTCTATGATTCCCATCAACACCAAAATCACTAATTTCCTCTGAAAGTGGATCCCCTCTCTCTACACTTTTGACATTTAAAAAATGTATATCAAATTCTGTATGCCAAACATTGCCTGCATCTGCATCCACTGAATGGGGAATTTTGTTCCTGGAAAATGCAGAAGCCTTTCCATTCAGCTGGCAGGGGAACAGCTCAGCCCCACAGCTGCTCACAGGAGAGCAAAGACAGGTCTGCAAGCAAGACCGTGGCCCTGCCTTTTTCAGCATATCTCTTGATGGCAATGCAGAGATGCTCTTGCTAGTAACAAAAAATTCTGAAACTTCAGAGCAAGGTTTATATCATACAAAAAGTCCCAAGTGATCTAAAGTGGCAGTTTTGGGACATCGCTGCATCAGATATGTCCTATTACCCGACAAGCATGCAGGTAGGAAAAGGATGTTTTTTGTGCATTTCCTTGCTTTTTTTCATCATTTCTAAGTGGTCGGTGACAAATGTGTGCCCAAGCTGTATTTAATGAGACTGATCTTTGACTCATCTTGCTTCCCTGGGAGGTTCCTTCCCCGTCCCCAAAGCTCTGGGGGGGGTGAGAGGTAACGAACCGTAACCAGCCTGCTACTAAACAGTGGACTGATTTCCACCAGACAGTCCTATTCATACCCCTGATTGTGTGGGGTTTTTATCCTTTGAATTGGAGTCTGGTCTGAATAAGAAATGGAAAATGTTCCAAGAATAGATCATTTACTGTTTCCCCTTTGTCAAAAATTGCCACATGGGGGACAGAGAAGTTGAAAGTAGCAGCAAATTACACAAAATGTTTGAACAAGAATTACAAGATGTGCCCAGATAATGATATATTTTTTGGTTTGCGGTCTTATTCATCTACAGAGCATTAAAATGAGCCTTCTGTGAAGCTTTCCATTTTGGGATGGGCCTCTCTCAGCATGCTGATGAGCCCAGCCCTGCTGTGCTCCACCACAGGGGCCCTGATCATCCTCGCCCTGATCTAACCATCTCAGCTCTGGCTGAGGCCACAGGGCACAGAGGAAGAACCTGGGGATTGTTTTGGTTGGACCAAAGATGATGTGCAATATGTTCTCTAATGATTATTATTATTCTCAGTCATGTGTTAGAGATCTGACAGCCAGATCTGATGTTATCTACTCTGAACCACTTGCACAAAGAACAGATTTCTTTCCCATCCTGATATGAATGAATTTTAACCTCTGAGGGATATGGAATTGGCTCAAAAATAAAAGGGAGCATTCTTGGGACAGGTGCCATTACAATTAAGATGAATCTTCAGAGGGATAGAGGGAGATTATCCACTCCTACAGATAAGGAAAGGGACAAGGACTTCTATATAAATTTAAGGCAGATAAGAAAAGTGAGCTTACAGTCCCATGTTGTTGTTTTAAACAGAAATTCAGCCTGATCCTTCTCCACAGATGTTTGGTATAAAAGGAAATTCATGTGAAAACAAACTTGCATGCCTGTGTGCACATTCATGTGTGTCCACGTCTGTGTGTACATGTCTGTGTGTACACAGAGACAGAGGAGAGTTTCAGCTCTTCCCTTCATGCCTAAACCACATCCTCTCCCTGTGCTTCCAGAGCCTTGAAAGGCCTGTGATAAACGCTGGAGAGTCACACAAGGGCTCTAAGACCAAAGCATTTATCTTCCATCTGGCATCATCTGGCACTTACTGTTCCCTTGCTGCTCTACAAGGTTCCAGGTGTCAACACATCAGAGGTAAGTGCACTAATGTGCAAAATGAGACCCTCTCCTACCAGCTTTCATGACCACCTGTAGCAGGAAGGCAGCAAACTTGGAGGGCTTTCCAGAACAGGAAAGGTTTGGAGCTGCCCCTCATCTCCAGGGGCAGTTTCACCCTAAGGGAGTGGTTGTTCCCCTTTCCATCTTGTGCACAACTTTTTGATGGCTGTTCTGAGCAGAAACCACACTCCTGATCCTCCCAAAGACACAGAGTGCTGGTCCTCATTAGTAGTAGTGATTTCATTGGTTTGTTTTGTTTTCTCTTAAGGACTCATGAGGCTGCTAGCCCTTCCCTCACTGTACATGGCACCTGATAGGACCAGGCTCTGAACTCCTCTCTCCAACTCTCTCTAAGAGCTCTCTCCAACTGAGGCTTTCTGCTTGTTCTTGAGCAGAAAAGTTCTTGATGTTGGTTTCTGTTCACATCTTGTTCAGGAAACAGAGTTGTTTCCTATGCAGGACACCCTAGTGGCAGCTCGGTAGTTCTGTGTATCTCCCTTTTTTTATCTCTGAACTTCTGATCTGTATGTTCCAAGCCTGGCACTTCAATGCAAATATGGCTAAAATAATCTGCTGTCAGGGTAAACTGCACCAGATGTATTAGATGGACTGTACCAGTGCATCTATAATAAGGCATCACCCTCCCTTAGAGTTCTTGCCTTGTTCTATTGATGACCCCCTTTTTGTGGGTGATAGGGGGAAAGGAGTGTACAAATGGTACCAGCACAGAGCAGCCATTTTGCATTTCACATGTACCACACAGCTCTATTTTACTTTCCCTTTTCAGCTGTTATCACGGCATTCATGGAGCAAAGGAAATGTGTGGATGATTTGTGGAGGAACAAAATGTGCCTTGAATAGTTATGTGGGTTTCCAGTGGCCGGGGAGCTGTCAAGATGACTATGACATGCTGCACGTGAAGTTGTGTAGGGCAGTCAGGTGTAATTATTGCTGCTCAGGTAGGGGCCAGGAGGGCGTGGTACACTGCCAAGGTGTGCTGGGTTTGTGTGGCGAGGTTTGGGTAGTGGCGTGGTTACAGGGGTGTCTTCTGCTGCCAGAAGCCTCTCCAGTGTCCAGCAGGGCCAACACCAGCTGGCTCCAAGATGGACCTGCTGCTGGCCAAGGCTGAACCCATCAGCAGTGGTGGTAGTGCCTCTGGATAACAGAGCTAAGAAGGGAAGAAAAACCTGTGCAGTTGAAACTGCAGCAGGAGAGAGGAGTGAGACTATGTGAGAGGAGCAGCCCTGCAAACACCAAGGTCAGTGCAGAGGGAGGGGCAGGAGGTGCTCCAGGCACTGGAGCAGAGATTCCCCTGCAGCCAGCAGTGCAAACCATGGTAAGGCAGCTGTGTCCCTGCAGTGCATGAATGTCGATGGTGGAGCAGAGATCCACCTGCAGCCCATGGAGGAGACCCACACCAGAGCAGTGGATGTGACCAAAGCAGGCTGGGAAGCCTGTGATGGGAAAAACTCCTGGCAGGACCTGTGAACCCATGAAGAGAGGAGTCCATGCTGAAGCAGGCTTGTTGACGGGACTGCTCCTGAAGGACTGCACCTTGTGGCAGAGACCCATGCTGGAGCAGTTAGTGAAGAACTGGACTGTCTCCCATGGGAGAGACCCCAGGCTGGAGCAGGGGAAGAGTGTGAGGAGTCCTACCCCTGAGGAGGAAGGAGCTGCAGAGACAAGGTGTGATGAACTGACCACAGCCCCCATTGCCTGTCTTCCTGTGCTGTTGGTGACGGGTGCAGGAAAGGAGGGGATTGTGGGGAAGGGAGAGAGAGAATCAGGAATAAAGTTAATCTCAGGAAGAAGGGAGGGGTGGGGAAAAGGTGTTCTAAGATTTATTTTTAATTTCTCATTACCACACTCTGATTTGATTGGAAATAAACTAAATTAATTTCCCCAAGTCGAGTCAGTTTTTCCTGTGATGGTAACTGGTGAGTGATCTCTCTCTGTCCTTATCTCGACCCACAAGCCTTTTGTTGTATTTTCTCTTCCCTCTCCAGCTGAGGAGGGGAATGATAGAGCAGTTGTGGTGAGCACCTGGCATCCCGCTGGGGTCAGCCCACCACACAAGGCTCTTTCATCTTTGTCTTTTAAGAAAAGATATAGGGGGTCTTATGATCCTGGTTTATTTGGAATGAAGCAGCCTGACACCAGAGGCAGAATGGTGTAGGGAAGCAAAAATGTCAAGGCTGCATTTAAAGCACAGGGTTTCCAATGCTATTCTGGTTGCTTTGCACGTCTCGGATCCGGGGACATATCTCTCCATGTCAGTCAGCACTTCTGACCGCATGGGCCAACTCATGGACTTTCTGCAGGGATGTTCAAGAAGACTGGGAAGAAGTGAATACATGAACTAGGGAAGTGTGAGACAGCAGGTTTTGGCCACTACACAACGTCTTGCTTTCCATAATGTTTGACCATGGATTATGAGAAAGGTACAGTTCAACCCAGTAGGGAAAATATGTGCAAATGATTTGTAATGAGTAAGAATTACTTGGGTTGTTTGGTCTTCTTTCCTTTGACTTTATAGTTTCATGTATTTTTAAATTTTGTTTGTTTTTGTAGTCAAACAGTATTCCCAGCTTTATCTTTTAAAATCCTCTTGGGCCGGTAACAACTCCCTGGAAATCAAGTTGTTTTACTGAGGTGGCTCAAAAAAGCCCACACTGCTCCAGTGTGTCGTCTGACATCAAAGTTCTGTGAATAAATTAAGTTTCTTGTTCACAAACAACTGGGCACACGGCTCTGACAGCCCCATTTACAGCCCTCCATGCCAGAGCAACCATCCTGTGTGAGTGCTCAGGGAAAGCAAATCCCATCAAGACAAAACCAGGCCAAAGGAAGTTAATTTAAATGAATATTCAAGAGGCATTTTATTGGCAGTAACAGTCTGCCTTTATTCGAAGGTGAAAGGCTAATTGAAGACGATTAGCTTCAAAAAGCCTTGCCTCACAGTGGTATTGCTGCTGCCTTGCTTACCCCCCCTGCACCGCTTAGTGCACCATTCACTTTCATCACTTTTGTACGTAAAAGCGGCTACACTAGTCGGGATAAAAGCCCACTTAATGCTGCCACCCTTACAGCAAGTTTAGCAGGAATTCAGAGGAAGTGTGTAATATACAGGAGAAGCTCAGGCTCACAAGACTGAGCTATCTGAGGTAGCAGCTTTTAGCTTCAGGTAATTTAAACTGCAGGGACTTCCAGTGCCAGAGGTTGAACACAAATTATTACATTTAATTGCCATTGGTATATAATTGCTGTTGGTATTCCCACAATTAAGATGGCTTTTATCTTTAAAATAATTTCTGCTTTTGGTCAGAATGTTGTCCAGTGGCAATGAATTTTGAAGCTTAGTTATTGTATGTCATTCATGCATTTTTCTCATCATTGAGAGAATATAGAATCAGAGTATTATTTAGGTCAGAAGGGATGTGTGAAGATCATCTATCCAATTGCCCACTGGAAGCAGGGCCAGCTTGGACCAGGGTACTTGGGCTGCCTGGATCCAGACAAACTTTGAATAGCTGCAGGAGTGAGGGTTGATTTTAGCAGTTCGCAAAGTAAGTCTTTCCTCTGCAAAAACCGTGTTTGTTCCTCCTTTTTGTACCATTTATGTCTAACGGGATGGGCAATAGAAATGCTGGTTTGTGGTTCTCAGATCACCCCTTCAGTTCTGGTTTTGGAAATGGTGCCCTGATTCCCACGCTCAGTTCTTCTGTCATCAAAGCAATAATTCTTCAGTAATACGGCAGGAAAATAAACAGCCTTTATTCACACAGTGACGAGAAAGTAAATAGATAATTTATGAAATAAAATGTTTTGAAAAGCAGATCTAGACCTCTGTCACACCATAATCAAGGTGTTTATCACAATATTAAAGCATACCTATGTGGCAAACTCATTATCATTAGGTTGCACGGGGTGGAGCAATGTGTACATCTACAGCATAACGAATTAGCAGAGGCACTGCCAGGTTTCTGAGCAGTGAATTCCATGTGATTGCACCAGAAGACCTCCATCAACATCAGATGTGTTATAGGAATGCACATGAGCACCAGAGAACTGAATCAAAAAGAATCAAAAAATGGGGATAATTGCTGCCTTTTTTGTGAGGCAGATTACATTTCAGAAAGAGTACAGAGAAAAAAAGAAGAGCTCTATTTAGATAAGACTAATAACACTCTTCCTGGATTTTGGGCAGGAATGCAAGCATGCACCCTGCTCCATAGATCATAACGGTTTTTGTTGTTAATAATGCATTCCAAATTTTTTTGTAACAACTTTACTGAGCTTGTGTGTACATAAAAGACTAACTAGATACAAGGAATAGATGACAAGGGATGACATGTCCAATTGTGCAAAAATAATTAGTACAGGGCATGAAACCTGGTTTCTGTCATCTTGTTGGATGTTACATGACCAGGGTGTTGGATCTGCTCCATGCTATGCACTAGTGCTGGGTGGCATAGCAGGTTTTTATGTTTCAGAGTCTGGATTATTTCCTCGTGAGCAGTGACATTGTGGAGGTACAGAAAGACCCATCTGGGTTGTCCTGTAACTGATCTGAACACCAGAACAAATTAAATGTGCTGAACTGGAATGGCATCACCAAAGTGCTCCTGCTAACTGGATGCAGTACCTTCAAAAGATAGTCATCCCTGAACGGCTTTATTTATTAAAAGGACTTTCTGGGGACATGTCTTGGACAATTGTCTGTAAGTGCCGGACAGAAACCTATCTCACAATTTCATGCATGAAATGCACTTTGGTAGGGCAGAGAACACTGGCAGAAATATTAATTTCCTTGCCTCCAAAGGTAGAGTGGCTGAGCTAGATGGAAGGGTGAGATCATTGCTCTGGGTGAGAACAGGCAAGGCAACCTGTCACAGCTGATGGCCATCTCCAGCTCACTCCCTCCTACTCAGCAATGCCTGCTGTTCCTTCTCCCACTGCCACGTCACCAGCACTTGGGATTGCTGTCCAGAAGTGACAAGCTGGTAACACAAAGGTAGGTGTGGATGCTCTGAAAGCTATAGCTGCAAAACTGTGCCAATACGGCTCAGGGCCCAGACCTGTTTTCTCCTGAGCTGAAGTGCAGAGAAATCTGACGGCCCTTCCGGTGACTGAGAATTTCAGTATGAGAAAGGATATAGAAAAGCTGCCATAAAAGAGGCTGTTTCATCTTCCCCAGAGGTGACATGAACCTCATATAAATGGGGAAAATCAAACTTTACAGCAAGGTAGAGCATAAGCATCCCTGAGGACTCATTCAGGAGGTACCTGATGAGTGCCCCCTCAGTGAGGAGTTACCCTCAGTGCATCCCAGTGCTGCTGCTCTCACTGAGCCTGTGGTGCACTCACAGCTGGCAGAGTGCACAGGGGACTCTACAAAGCCATCAGTGGTCCATAAAAGCTTTGGGCAGAGCTGGGGGAGGAAAGAGGTGCTGAACTTGCAGAGAAATGCACGGTAACTCAGAATGTCACAGCTGTACCCACTCCACCTTATGCTTGTGATTGCGGCTAACAAATACCTGTGTTGGAAAGAACCTGTACACCCGAGACATTCAGTGGGACATCTCCCTACTCTTGGTGCTGTTAACCCCCATGACCACAACTGCATGGCTAAGTATAAAATGAACGGACATCCCACTGTGGTATAACGTTGACCAGACTAAAAGGGAGGTAGTTCACATTGATTTTTGTGGGGTGGGTGACCAATCCCTGTGCAGACAAGTATGGTGCGAGGTAGAGCAGTGGTTGAGCAGAGTGGGGCCATCTGATCTGTGAAAGTCTGATGTTATGTTATCGCTATTAAGTAGTGACAGCTCTTGTAGAGAGCTGTCCGAGAAAGTTCAACGCCCGAAATACCAAATTTCCACCATCTCGCAGGGACCCGTTGCACAGCTGATAAAAGACAAGATATGATTATCAGATTGCATTACAAAATACTTCTATCTAGCCCCTAAGAGACAAGAAAAAAGCCCACAAGGCCAGCCTGGTTCTCCTGGTTCTGTGCAAGTGAGAACTTTCATCACTATGTCTGGACTTCGTATTAGAAGTCATCATTAAAATTAATGTGGAGAAGGAATTGCTGGTTGTCATCGCTGTCAAAGACAGACAACCACTAAAGCTATTATTTGTATCAAATACCATTAGTGGTTAATAATGTTGTTTTTTTCTGTCTGAGACGATGAGTAGCAGACTGCGATATTTAATGAGAGTTCAGCTAATTGAGCAGCGTAGCCTGTATGAAGCTTAAAAGCTTTCAGACACAAAAATGAAATTATATTGGCATCTAAATTTGGGTTAATTACCTTATCATTCGCTAATATTAGCCACAGTGGTTCTAATATATAAAATCCTATATTAGTACCAAGAAATAGCATCATCTTGTGACTGAGTCTGTACTGCAGTGTAAGTATGTTTTCACTGAGGTGCAATGTAGATGCTGGGCAAAATTTATTGCTGCTGTCAAGATATATTAATGAGAGTTTTGTTCACTTACAGCAAAGAATATTCTGGCTCACAGAAATATATATGGATGAAACAGAAACAACATGGAAAATTAACCATGACCAGACAGGAGAAAAGGGGTTTTATTTCAGTTATTCAGAAGTCTGGTCGCTTTTCTAAACCTTATCTTTTACTTAAGCAGGAGTTATTACCCTCACTATGGTTGTAAATGAATAAAAATCTGTGACCTTCTAATGGAAGTCAAATTAAGCAATGGCATAAATTTCAAGATTCTAAAACACGCTTCATTTTAATACTGCTGGATCAGAGGTCATGCCTGTGTTATTGAAGTCTCTCTTGGTTTTGCACGTTCCATTCGTCTCTCACCTGCCTTGTGGGATGGGTTTGTGTTGGGAACTGCTGAAATCCATGCTGTGTGTGGGGGATGATGCTCCGCAGGTGTGCTGCCATTCTCAGAAATGAGTGTATTGAATCCATAGGGGACTATGGCCCTGAGAGAACTCAGCTCCTGGTGGTGTGACACTGTACCACTGGCTGCCTCTGGCTCTCACCAGTGCTTCAGAGGACAGCACAGACAACCTGCAGCAAGCTATTGTAAACTAAATGAATCCAGGTGAATCTTTAGCCTTTACTCTCCATTAGTGTATATCTTGTGTCCTGGAACATGACAGTTTATGTCCCTCCCAAATTCTTGTAGTTTTCCAGCTGCAAATTCAACCTTTGCCATAGTACTTGGAAGTGTACTCATCTGTACAACATGCACTCCCTCCTTGGGTTCTGCTGAGCTCCTGGATTTAATACTGAGTCTCACAAGCTGACTGTGTGCTGTGTGAAAATTACATTTTTCTCCTAGGTTTTGCATTTACTGAGTATCAGCTTCACTGAACATCTTATTTTTCTACTAGGAGAAAGCATTAAGGATTTACTGTTTCTAGCCTGTTCATATTTTATGTAGCATGTCCTTCTTACTCATTTTCTTTGCAAACTAGACAGGTTCCCTCTCTTCAATCTGTCTTCCTATGAAAGTTTCCCCATGCCTCTAACCACTTTTTAATTCTGCTCTTCTATTACTCTACATCACAGCAGAAAAGAGCTTCATCCTAATTAAGGCTGAAAGTGCTCTTCTGATTTGTAGCTGAATTTTTCAAGGGCTCAGAAATACATGTTTATGAATGCAGCCCCACAGATTTGTCATGAATCACAGAGACACAGGACAGTGCTCGAAGTCCAAATGTACGTTCATTAGAGACAGGGGTCATGAGATCTAATCCCTCTCTGAAAAAAAGGGTTCTGATTTCCTAAAAAAAGAGATAAGACCCTTATCTCTTTTCCTCCAAAAATGTCAGGAATTCAACATATACTGTAGGTCATCTTCCCCTGGAGGCATTCCTGGAAGGATGTACCCCATGTTTCCAAGGCTGACAAAGACCTGGTTGCTGCTGCATGGAAGGCAAAGGGCACCACTGGGATGCAGGGTCGTGTGCAGGAGGAAGAACAGTGTTTTCCTGGTGCTGGCTTCTCCATCCTCTTGTGCTTCCCAGGGAAGATCAGGCATTGAGGTGGCACAGGCAGGTTTCTTCTGGGGGAGAGCAGAGAGCAGCAGGCAGCATTATATTGCCTCAGCGCCCACCCAGGGCACTCAGCACCCAGCAGCTGCCTGCGGAGCTGCCTGCAACAGCCCTCCCTCTTCTCCTCCGGGTGTGTTGGGACGAGGCCTTGAGCAGGATGAGATGTGCTCCCACCCTCAGCCTTCCTAGCTCGAGGGGTTTTGGTCAGGGCTGTGTTGAGCAGCAACCATGTAACTCAGAGAAGAAAGACTGCAGGAACTTGATTTTAAAAAACGCAGAGATCAGCCCTGCCTTGGCTGGGGTTCTGCATGCCAGGGCTCACCTCAGCGTGGCGTGGGACTGCAGTGTGATGTTCACTTGTGGCATGAAGTGATTCACACCAGCGCAGACCTGATATCAGGTGTTAGGAAAGCCAGAGTAGCAGGTTGGTCTGGGGAGCTGCGTCCACCTCCCATTGCCATCACGGAGAGTGGGAGGTGGTGCGCTGGCACAGCCACCGAGGTGCCAGTCTGTTGTTGAAGACTTTAGGAGGCTTTTTAATCTTCTGCTACTCAAACCATTACAAAAAACATTTTTCACTGGCTTTGTTGGAAGTGTGGAACTGGAAATAAAACCTGCCTTCAGCAGATGCTGGTGTGAAAATGCGGAATTTATGAGATGTCAGAGCAGGAGTGAGGAGATGCTGGGTATATCTGTTGTTTATACTAATCTTCACAAAAATGAAGTCAGTCTGGTAAGTCAGAAAAGAAGATGCTGAAGTCCTTGCCTCTTTTTTCCTTTGCTTAAATAGAAAATCTCTCACTCCTGTTTGAAATTATTTAAGTATTTTCTGTGATGTGACATTTCTGCTCAAGTTGTAACAAAAGACATTCTTTAATAGCCAGCCTTTGTTGCTTTTGATACATACCACTTGCAGGGGAGCTATTCATTGATTTATTTAGGTTTTTTTCTCTGAACAACAGGAGGAAGAATGGTGAATTTTCCCTCTCTCTCCCTCTCCCTGTTTTCAGCCACGATAATGACAAACCCTGAGGTACTAGGAAACTCATCAAGACCAACTCAGCCAATATTTGTGTTTATTCTTCCACTTAGAGTGAACGGCTTTCATTTAGAAATAATTTCATTTAATGGTACTGAATAAAGAGAACTCCTCACATTTGCCCTTTGCTGGAATGGTTTCTTTGTGCTGGGATGCTATGGTTTGTACTTTCTTGGAAAAGCTGGGGTCTATTTCCTCTCAGAGCAAAAGATTATAACATTTTTTGTGGTAAGGAAGTGTCTGGGGGACCATCACAGGCAGTAGCAGCTCTGGCACTTTTTTTGTGATGGGGCCTTTACCAGAAGAAGCTGTAGCAGCTGTACATGTGTGTGTACATGTTACACAGTGGGGATCTAAGAGAACAGCAGTGCACAAAACGGGGCCATGTTGGGTCACTCATTAACAAGGCAATACTAAGAGCGTGAGGTTATTCATTCTACGTGTCTCTTGTCACACTGAACCCAGGTTGCCACATGCTTGTCTCTGCA
Source organism: Struthidea cinerea (assembly GCA_013397865.1). Classification (NCBI taxonomy): domain Eukaryota; kingdom Metazoa; phylum Chordata; class Aves; order Passeriformes; family Corcoracidae; genus Struthidea; species Struthidea cinerea. The sequence goes on from VZTI01005534.1 coordinate 1,255,378, forward strand.
AGCTTGGAGGCTGCCAGCCCCACTGAGACCTACTGGGTAAGGGAGCAATGACTGAGAACGCAGAAATAGGAACTTGCTGCCTGTTACTGCAGGTTTGAAGGATTTTTTGTAGTTACCTTAGTTGCACAAGACAAGTAGACCTACACTGAGTTATGCCACTTCTGTCACTGTTATATAGAACCATAAAATGGTAGAACAAGAAAAATTTTAACAACATTTATAAATTTCTGCTGGGTTTCTCCCACCACCCCAGGGCAGATTCTTTCTGATCAAAGGTGCTTTTTCCAATGAAGTGGGGAGTTTTGCTGCTGTTTGTTGTGGCTGGCGTGGGGGTTTTTAATAACCTTGTGTGACTTGGTGTGTTTCTGGGCACAAGAGCACATTCTCTGTCACAGGAGCTGTACTTCAGGAAGCCTGAAGAAGGGTCACCTATTTTGGGGTGTATGGATTTCTGCTATGACTCCACACACCTGACTTCCATGCCTGGCTGCAGTACTGCCTAGCTAGATCATGTTCACCAAATTACTTGATCTCTGGTCTTCTACTTTCTGCAGTTAGACAGAAAGTTATTTAGCTCAAGACCTCCTGTTTCCTATGCTTGCACAGAGTATCTTGAATGCCTGCAGAAAAAGTCAGGAAGCTTGCATACTAAATCAGAGAGCAAATACCTCCCCAGTCACGCAGGAGTTGGATGGTGTAGTTGTAAAAAGAGATCCTGTTAATTAAACAGTTAATTCTGTTATAGGGAATAACTCCATTCGCTTTAGTGTTGATCTCTTTCATTTCTGGGGCTTAGGAATTATTTTTCCCTTCTTGTGAGAGTTATTGTAACTTGTCTTCCTCCACATGAAAAGGTGAAGTGGCTCCAGCCTCGGACAGAAAGGGTGTGGAGCCATGGCCCTTTCCAGCTATGCCCATGCACAGCAGGCTGTTCTGTCCTCTTTGCTCCAGTTGACAACCTTTCCCATTCTTCTTCTCCAGCATCTGCTGTCTTATTTTGATCAAGCCAAGCCTCTTCCTTTTCTTTTAATTGTGCTGAAAAAATGAAAAGCATTTGGCTGGGAAATATTTCCTCAGAAAGTCAAAAATATGTTTCATAAGCAATACTGAGCTTTCCTGCAGAAAGATCCTGGACAAGATCCTTTTCTCTTCTCCTGTCTGTCCCCTTAGAGGTGACCTGAGGGTAAGGCGTTGCAAATGATTTATCCAGAAGGGAACCACTTCACTTTTCTATTCCCTTGTGACTGATTCATAGCAAGAATTTGAGCAAGGATCATTTTACACAGCACATATGTCTAGCACCATGGGTCAGCACCACATTTGACAAATTCTCCTCTCCTCCACTCTTTATACCTTCAAATAAACTTCATTTTAAGATTTCTAGAGACAGTAAACTGCTGCCTAGTGAAGGGAGGTACTTAGAGTTGTCTTTTTAGGGCATTTTCAGGTTTCTTCATTGTCCCTGGAACTGTGTCCATGTGAAGATCAAGAAAGGATGCCTTGCTGTCCAGTGTTAGTGTGTCCCCAGGGGTTTTTTTAAAACTGTTTTGCTTTTGAGATTGTTTTGCTGTTGAACTTAGACCATAATATTGATAATGTATTCCTGAATGAGTAGAATTAGAAGATGTAGTTCTTGCCATCATAGTCACTCACTTCACTCCAGTCTGGGCTCTGCATTGTCTTTGCCCTAGTGGATGTCACAGGATGCTTTTTGTTGGTGGGGACCTTGGAAGGTCATCTGAGCTGACCTGCCCCTGAAGGCACAGCTGTGTTCACAGTCAGATCAGGCCATCAGGGCCTGTCCAGCGCAAGGCTCTGCTTTAGCTCAAACACACAGTGTCTTCCCTGATTTGGGAAGAGCTGTTCACACATCACGTGATCTGGAAGTTCAGCTGGAGAAGGATGCAAATCTGTCCCTCTGGGTCTGTTTTCCTAATTTGCAATTGCAGGAGAGTACCTGTGACCTGTGAATATCTGTGCCACTATTTGAGAATTGTTGCCTGGAGCACCTGAGATTTGTTCACGGTCCTGCGTTTATCCTGAGTTATTTACAGGAGAACCAGATATTTCCTCCCCCTGGAAATGTAGCGTCAGGACAATAACAACTGTGTTTCAGGACAATAACAACTGTGTTTCAGGGATGACATTATTTTTGACAGTGCTGGAAGGTGGACGACAGTTGGATATGAGTAAAATCTGCATGGAAAATGTGTGAGAATAAACTTGCAATACTTTTTCTCTGATCTTGGTGCTCCTGGGCAGTTTTGCCTGAAGAGCTATTCTTCAGTGCTTGGATTACTGTCCAGAAAATGCTTCCATCACGTGCTGTCAGTGTAGCCATCCGGGCAATGGCAGCAATACCTGACAGATGGTGAGATCCACTGAAAAAATGGTTTTCCACATGCAAAAGGGAATAAACAGAAGGGTGTGACGACTCACTGAAATGGAAACTAGCTGGAGAAGACAAACCAGGAGGAAAGGCTAACCTGCCTATGAACCAAGAGCTAAAGGAGAAGCACGAGAGCAGGATGGCTTAGGGAGAAAGCACCCACCTGCACAGCCAGAGTGAGCAAGGGGCCTCTGTCTTCCCTGTCATAATCAAGTGGTTTGAGAAAGTCCAGACTATGTGTTGGGGCTTCAGCCACCCTCCACAGCCAGTGCAGTGGTGGTTAGGGGCAGGAGTGAGGCAGGTGGAAGGGTAGGGAGGGAGGGCTCTGCCTGCCCTGGCTGACAGCAATGCTCCCAGAGGGCAGGCAGAGCCCCTGCTGCCAAAAACAAGTCAAAGGAGGAGAGGGAAATTCCCCAAGGGCTTTTCCAGTCCCCTGGTGATCCACTGCACTTGATAGCTGTGCTAGGTAAGGTGTACACTGCCCAAAACTGTAATAGGGAAAAGAATCATAGAATCATCATCATAGAACCATAAAATGGTTTGGGTGGAGAGGGGACCTTGGAGATCATCTAGTTCCAACCCCCCTGCCATGGGCTGGGAGACCTTCAACAGACCAGGTTGCTCAGAGCCCCGAGCAGCCTGGCCTTGAGCCCTATCCGGTCTGGCCTTCAAAAGGAGAAATGAATGGAAGTTTCTCTGTGGTTTATGAAACAGTCAAAATGAAAACCAAGCACATATTTCTGTTTATGCCATCCCATGTGTCTTCACCTTCACCAAAAATGCTTATCAAAAGGAGGTTACTTGCCTTTCACTGTAATATAACCTTGGGGTTGTATTTTGCCTTGACTTAGGTGACATAATGAAGGAATCATCTCACTAGGACAGCCTATTTCCCTTCATGCATCTGAGGATTTCCTGCTGGCTGGCGTTGCACTTCCCTGTTTTGTTTGTTCTATATAAATTGCAGTTTTGTGGCATAGGGTTATTTCAGGCAGAACAAGACATGTCTTCTGCAGGACAGCATTTGTAGCTGTCATTTGGGAGGGCTACCGTGAGCCTTCACTGGGGCTCATAAATTACGTAAAGTTACATGGCACTAAACACACATTATCAGTTATGCTGCTTCTGGATCTTCCCCTCCCTTGCCCAGATTGTTCCCTGCCTTCAGCACACAGGTTTTATATAAACTGTATTTCTATCTGTTTGACTTTGTGGACAGGTGTCAGATTCTCTTTCCCATGCTGAGTTAGAGCACCTCTCCACTTAGCCCATACACACACTCTACCTCTTTGTTCTCCATAACTAAACCAAAAACAAAAAAAAGAGGCCTCTGATCCATTGACATTTCCTCAAATATTTAAAAATTTTTTATTGAAACAAACCCCTGCAACTTCCAAACATTTTCAGCAAATCCAAAAATGCCTCCACAAATATTGCTTCACCTACATAGAAATGTTATGACAACATCAAATAAGAATAGATTTGATATTTCCCAGATCAGGAAAGTGAGTGATGGCCCATTTGGCTTCTCTCTTTCCTGTACAATTTGCAGGCAAAGGAGACAGAAGGGCCTGGAGATGCTGTTTGCTCACTGTGAGATGTGTTTATTCACTGTTAGCTAATAGATAATTAAGTTAGCTCTGTTCGTCTGCTTCTTCCCTGGGAACTGCCCTGGGAGGTGCTGAGAAAGCTCGTACGTTTCAGAGATCCAGACAGCCCTGATAGCAAGAAATTTATCTCCCAGCAAGACTATTCAAGTCAAACAAAAATTACCATGCAAACTGGACAAACTGCAGATTTGCACTGACTGATGTAACAACAAGCCATCAAACCAGAGCGCTGTGCTTTGGGAGAGCCGCACCAAACCCTGGTGCTGCAGAGGGGAAAGAAGCAGCACTTTGTCCATGCTTTGAGTCAGTTCTGGTGGCACAAGATGCACTCGGTTGTCTCCCTGTGAGTTAGGAAGTGGCCTGATGCCACAAAAACCGCTTCCAGTACATCCCAGTGTCTTCCAAACAGGCACAGGGTGGGTACGATCTCAGTGGGGCCAATTGCAACATACATGTGCTTTTCTGAGAGTCACCTTCCCCTACTGCTGTGCTGAAAGGGCTGTGAGGATGACACAGCTGTCTACCCCTTTCCTTCTCTCCCACAAATATTCTTTATTTAAAACATCTCCCACATATATGTTTATTTTAACAATTCTTGTATTAGCAATCACGTGCTTACACCGCACTCCTGTTTTACTGGAACTTGAAGAAATGTTAACCATTGCTTCTGCCACCAGCTTGTGGAGGGGCGAGTTCTAATACGGGCTTTTTACAATTTTTTCCCCCTTGAAGAGCACTGCACAGCTCTCCTCACCTGCCCTGGGCTCTCACACAGAAACCAGGTGTTGGCCAGCTGACAGTAAGTGTGAGATATCTCAGCACACAGTGACACTGAGCACAAACCCCACACGAACAAGAACCCGGTGCTGAGCACAACCACTGTGACACCAGAGGAGGAGAGTGGCAGATAAACTGTTGTGTGTCTCCCTCCAACAATTCATCCATGATTGTATCACCTTCCAGATCTGATCCGAAGAAAGCACGTTGCTGATGGCAGGATATTAGTTCAGTGGATATGAACATTATGAGTTGACCGTATGTGGTGTGAAACCACCTGCCATTTCTCGCTCTGGGAATGAGATCATTAAAAAAAGGGGTGGAGGGAGAGGAAAAGTGTATTTCCTGCAAAGATAGCATTGCCTTTCTAAGCATACCAGATGCATATATCCTGCAAAGCGTCTACAACACACACCTGACTAAGCCTCCTAACAGGAGATTAAAGAGCACAGAGCCCAACTTTCCTCTTTTGGGATCAAAAGGAGGAAAGAGGGTTTCTCTGCTCACTCCCAAGTAGCTTCACAGTCTTACGTCACTGGGAGAGCCACAGCCGTGTGAATGAAGAAGCATGATGAGGAAAAATGAGGGATATGGTCATCACCGAGATTGTCAGATAACAAGGCCACTGAACCTTTTCCATGTCCCCTGCCTGTCTCATCCCTTCTCTCTGTGCTCCAGTTTGTGTTGACACTAAGCAGGTGTTTTTGATAATAAACCCAGTAAATTTTTCTGTATTATTAGGCATTAAAGAGTGGGCAGCAGCAGCAGCCTGCCTGGGAAGAGCTACACCATGCTCTGCTCCCGTGGCATCTCCCCAGATAGTGGGCAGAGCCACCCTGAGCACAAGGACCTCCTTGTCCCCAGCAGAGACTTCATTTGTTCCTCACTGCCTTTCCTGCTCCAGTCTTGCCTCCTGTTGCTGTGGGTGCTCGGAACAAACCTGGGCACTAGCCCCAGCCACCAGAACTGCCTGTGTCTCTTCCAGCTCGTTTTTTTTTTGCTTTGTTGATTCCTGCCAAGAGGAGGGAGCCTGTGGTGCTTCTGAGCTGTGCCCCAAGCAGCTGGGGAATGCCAGGAATCTGGTCTCCTGGGGCTGCCTTGGGAAGGCATTTCTCAGGGGTACAGGCAGGACACCTCCAGGCACTTCACCCTGCTCCAGAGCATGGAGTTACTTGTGGCCAAGCAATCACTCCCCAGCAGCTTCCGCAGGGGAACAACCCAGCCTTGGCTGCCCCCTATGTCACTGTCACTGCTCCCATGTACTTTACCCCTCACTGAAGGGCTAAAGGATGGTGCTTAGCTACTTCCTTCCTTGTTCTCAAACATGTGTCATCTGGAGGCTGGCATCTAGCTGTGCTTTGCTGATCCCATAGAAGCAAGATGATGGTCTCTGTTCAGCTCTGTTCAGAAGTATCACACAAGGGATGAGTCTGCTCTGTCCTGTTAATTAATTTATGGCAGTGAGAGCTTATGCACTGCCATTCTCCTAAGTTTGCAGTGTGGGCCCCTTTGAGGCAGCTACAGACATCCTCCAGGTCTTCATCACCCACACACATCTGTCTCACCAGCCTGCTTTGCAATGGACAAACTAAGGGACAGACTGGAAGCCAATGTTCTGCCTGGCTGAGAGCAGTTTACTTGCCACCACAGAGCAAGAGCTGAGCTTTTCCAGCCTGAGTCAAGCGCCACCCACCTCGTGCAGATCATCAAAGGCACAACTGGAGATCTGCAAACCTGCACCTGCGTGATGTGGTCTGCACCTGTAAGGATGCTGGTCCTGCATCCAAAGGCTTGCTGCTTCCCTTGCTGGCTGTGGCTGCTGCAAAACCAGCCTGGTACAAGCTGGCAGAGCTGGGGGCTGTGCTGGCTTGTGCGGGAGCTGGCTGGTGAGAAAGGGTGGTGAGGAAAGTGGGTTTTTCCACTGCCAACCTACATGGAAAATATTTAAAACAGAGAAAGAAAACCCCAAACCACAAAGCCAGACTGAAAGGAAACAACATGCCCAGCAGGGTGGGTTGTTTTGGTTTGTTTGGTTTTTTTTTAAAACAGAAACTGCACAAATTTAAGAAGGTTGTGCTCTACACATTTTTTCAGTGTAAACTGGCTACATCAGGTAACAAGTCCTTGTATGCGACTTGTCACATTTTCCTGCCTTTTCCTTTATGCTGAATAACGCCACTTCCAATTGCTGATACCACATCTCAGCCCTGTGAAGAAAAATGACATACTTTATTTTCAGTAAGTTTGCACTTCTCGTGTACTTGGTAGATCCCAGTTTCTTTCCTGTTTTAGGGAAAAATATTTTGTTTAAATTTCAGCATTATGAAATAATCCATTACGTGGTAGAGGAGATTGTCTCCCAACTGCATTTAGAAACAGAAAGTGATTCTATAATGTGTAAGAAAAAGCCTCATCCTGTCATAATCTCCTTTACCAGTCCCGTGCCTATAGGTTGCAGAAATAAACATGAAGAAATGTAAATATCTGAAGGGGAACGTGGATGCAGAATCTGGGGCTAGAGATGCAGTTTTCCCAGAGAATTTCCTGCTACATGTCCCCTATCTGAGAGCCAAAAGCAGTCCATCTCTGGCCACATTCACACCGCTCTGTCCCACCCAGATCCACTTACCTTCCCTGGGAAGGGCAGCTCACAGGGCTCCTATGGGAGTAGCAGCAGACCCCGAGGGTGCTGGACAGCTGTGCCCTTACCCCTTCTGTATTTCTCCATGATTTGGGGCGAGCTCAGCTGCTGCCCCATGGCTGCACAAGGCCCGGAGAGCCCCAAGCCCTGCCCCACCTTGCAGCTGTGCAGGCCCAAGCCCCGGCCCTCAGCATTTGCCTGCCAAGCCCTCCAAAACTCAGGCTTCGTCCCCTGCTCCTGTGCCGTGCCTGCCTCTCAGAGCAAGCAGAAAAAGCCTGTGAGATGAGGGTTTCCCCAAATACTGAGCTTGCATGGCTGTGTGTTCTCAGCTGCAGCCCCTTGGAGGGGGCACCGCGGAGCAGCTTCTCCAGCGAGCCCGAGTTCAGTCCACCATGGATATACTCAGCTTCACTCACAAGAGAACAGGGGTCACCAGGGGATCACTGGGGGCTGGTTTGAAAGGAAAGCAAGAGGGGAGCATTCCCCTTGCAGGCTGGGCTGGACACCTTCCCTCTTTCCCAGCTGAGCCAATCTTTCCATGCTGAGGAGGCCCTGCCTGGGCCCCATGCGCCACTTTCCCAGGTTTGGCCATCACCTCTCCAAAGAGCAGAGCCGTCCTCCAGGATGCTGTGGATCTTGTACTACTCCAGTGGTGCCTGACAGCCTTACCAAGGAGTCAGCAGAGCTGGGAGCTCTGAGGGAAGTTGATTATGCTCTTATTTATTTAGATAAATGGAAAGTAGGCTTGCAGCTGGGGAGAAATGGCTGCTTCCTACTGCACAGGCAGCATCTTTTGCCTCTGATTTAAGCAAAGCTCTGAAGGACTGGAGGGATAAATATATTTCTTCGACCTAACTCTCTTTCCAAGAACATTGTGACAAGGGGGCAGTGATATGGCCATGACTTATCATGGGACATTTGTACACAGGACTTGGATACATCTACCAATAAACAGAGCTGACTCATCGTTTTGACCTTAGGATGTTGCTAACTGATTCCCTCATTAATAGACCCTTTTACTGGTAGAAAACACTGTGCAGGTAGGCAGCAATGTTTTTAAAACTTGTCTAATCAGACTCAAATGATGTCATGGCAATAGCAGCAGCAATCCTGGACATGGATTCAGACCTGAAATATTAAATCCCTTTGATGCTTACGGTTCAGCAACTAACACAGTGAATAGATGTTTGTGTCCAGAGCAATGGAAAGGGACAGGGCTGTGATTCATCCTGTCAGCACAGAAGTCTCTCGGAAACACCATTTGGCCTCCTTGTCCCCCCACCTGAATCTTTCTGGTCTGAGCACTGGCACTGTCAGCTCAGTTTAAGTTCAAAATACTTCTGTGCTTCTTTTCAGTAAGGAGCCAATGTGCTACAGGCTGCCAAGCAGCACATAAAAGGCAGCCTGGGAAGGAAAGGGTGGGGGAGAGGAAGTGTGGCAGGCTCTGTTGATGTAACAGAGACTTCCTGGGCAGCTCTGTCTCCTGACAGTCTTGTAGCAGGTGTCTTGGAGCAGGTGAGAGTCCAAAAGAAGATGAAGGAAGAAAATAAACAGGTGAATCAGTAGGGACATGGACACTTGAACATAAAAAAGTAAAAGCACAGTGTACTTAATGATGTCTCTCTCCTCTTGCTCTCTCAGCCTGTGTCTCTGACACATTAGTACAGCATTCCTGGAGAGTACTTTTCCTTCTGTACCATTAAACACCTGCTGGGGATTGTTTGATCCACATCTTCTTTGGGTTACTAGAAGAGGCGTAATAATCACAGGGGCAAAAAGGCAACTATTCACGGTAGGACACTCTCAAACAAATTGTAGTGTTGACATGCTGCTCACTGAGGAATTGCTCAGAAGCCTCAGGGGAGGAACAAAAAATATATAAGATTTACCATGAAAATTCAAGGACCTTGTGCACATTCTGTGCATGGCGAGATCATGTGCAGTGACTACACCATGGCACAACATGTCTTCACCAGCCTGGTTAGTAGTTTGGTTTCAAGATGCCACCTGTTACTAAAACAGGGTGTTCTTCTACATTATGGCTTGACATCATTTTGATAATTGGGAACCAGGGGTACTCTGTGATTCTCAAAGACAACCTGAATCAGACAGCTTGATCCATCGTTCTCCTTACCTCTTTTGCTTCTGGATTCTCAGATTTCACCTAGAAAAGTGACAAGTCTCCTCTGTGGACTTAGGGTGTCAAGCAAGTAAATTATCAGTTTCCTCATCCTTAAGCAACTGACAACACTGCCTGTATGTCAGCCTGGGGAGTGGAGGTAAGTGGAACAACAGCAGATTGCCTCCTATCATGTGTATGAAGTCACGAATTAAAATGTGAGACTTTCTCCTTAATGAAAAGTTCCCCCAGGAAGGGAAATGCTGGCAAATGAACTTGTTTCTAGCATGGCAAGGTGGGCATGTCCAAACTCTGATCTTGGGATGTGACCTGGGAGAGAATGGATGTATGCCAGAGCAGGATGTGTGATGCACCAGGTTTACAGGTCATGAATTGTGGCTGCAGTTGTGGGCTAAATATCCTGGGTGAGGCTATGAATATGAATGAGTCAGTCCCTGAAGCCCCAGGACAAGTTGAAGGTGACCTTGCTGGCGCAAAGGACAAAGTGTACTGACTGACATTCTGGAGTCTGCTGTTTTGGTACTCCCAGCTTAGTTTGAAGCAAAGACTGCCAGAAAGCTGGCAAGAACTTCTCACATAGCACTTCCCAGAGTAGGTTTTAGACTCAGAAAAAGTGAAATAAAGATGATAAGATCTGCTGTCTGCACTGTTGAGGATCAAAGTCCAACCACGTTCCAACAAGCTTCTCTAATTTTCACAGTTCTGCAGTATCAGAATGCTTTTCTAAGCCAAGCTTCTGAACTGTGCCCAGTGCTACCCACTGTCTGATGTGCAAAATGGATGAAGTAAATGCATATTGCATTTCATTCTGTTTGTAATTAACATGGCATTTTATGGTGAGTGAAACTAATTGTCTCCAAAGATATTAGATATGGGAAACACAGCTGACAATTTAATATAGCAGGACATAAAATTGGTGCATTAGAGCAGGCTGGAGAGGTTTTGATGAACTGGTGTCTTTATCCAGTCTGGCAATAGCTAGGAGATGTAACCATATAAACAAATACCTTGCTCTTGTAGGCAGATGCTGCCTTCTGAGACCATTTAGAGACACAGTTTGCCACTGCGTCAAGACAATATCATGCAACTAGGCAGAGATGCTACGTGGCAGGGATTTGCATCTAAACTGTGCTACCTAGAGCTAGCTGCATGTATTTTTGCCCTTCCTCACCTGTCTCACAAGCAGGTTGCCAATGCAGTCATTCATTAGAAAAGCTACTTTCTCTCTACACCAGTGCAGCCTGCTCCTGCTCTAATGCATCTTATTCTGCAGTGTTGAATGTACTGTAATGGTGAATCTGAGTGTCCCACTTACGACTTCTTCCACTACAGCAAGCAAGACTGAAAAGTTGTTTAAGATCCACCAGCCACACTATATTTAGCTTTTTTTATTATTATTAAGATCTGTGACAGAAGAACAAATTGTGTCGTTCACATGAATAATCTCTCCCATAAGGAAGCACTTTGAACAATGCAGATACAATGAGGGCTATAATTATATAAACTGCAAACAATCAAAGCACACCATATCATTAAATAAAACAATCAGGGCTAAGTGACAAAGAGTTATGTACAAGTGCATATACCTCAGCACCTACTGCCCACGTCTTTTTCAGAGTTGTTTGAGGTTTCGGATTCCTGCCTCACACAGCTTGCACCAAATATCAGGTTACACTGACCCCCTAAATCGACATTTACAGGGTCTGTCCAGCGTAAAGACCAACATGAGGTAATCATGCAGAGATCTATCCTCCTTCTTAGTTGGATTTTACTGGCTGCTGCAAACTTAAGAGTGAACACAGCAGTGCTGTCATTTGGGCCCAATTATATAATTTCAGTTAAATTGCAGTTTCAAACTGGTGTAGGTGTATCAATGTGTACCATCTCCACACCTTGACAGTATATTTTAGAGTTCTGCCAGATAACTCTGACATATTCTTTTTAGGAACTTTCTGTATCTAACAGCCCCAAACCTGTGTCACCCTGTCTCTATCAGGCATTGGGATATCCATTGTCTCCTCATATACATTTGTTTCCAAAGTAAACTGATAAATTATAAGAAGTAAGGAACAGAAGCTCCCATCCATTTAGCAATGCTAAATTTGATGCTACCCATCTGTTTGCTCAGAACAAACAGGTTTCATGGGTTATTTGCAGCCCATGAGGAGATAGGATTTGCTGAGACCTACCCACCTGGGACAGGCATTATTTTTACCTGAAAATTGCAGAACTGTGACAGGCAGAGTACCATGAGCAGAGCAGAGGATTAAGTGGTTCATTTATCAGGACCAAAGGTTGCAGGAAATCCCAAGGCTAGAAATATACTCAGCAGAAAGCTTGATAGAGTATGTTTAGGGGATGTTTCATGCTGCACAACCAGCACTTTAAGAGGGGGCAAGTAAGTAGGAAAAGCTTGGCACAGGAACAGGACTCAGCTTTGGGAAGCTATTGGAATAGAATGTTTTACTCTGAGGCTTTTTGAGTTGGAGTAACTAGCTACAAAACGGAGGAGCAGAAGTGCCTTGCAGTGAGACCACAGTCATAGGAGTCGGTCTCTAAATATAGTAACTGTTTCATTAGGCCTTGCATGGCAGTAACGCCAATGTAATTTTTTTTTCTTAATGTTTGACTATCGCTGAGGGTGACTCGGGGGATTGGCAAGCTATCATATTTCCCTTCTGCTGGGAGCAATAGGCTGAAAGGGGGCTAATGCTCCTCTCCCACTGCTCAGTGCTCTGATGCAAGACCAGAGATCCCCAGGGGCCTGCAGGCTGCTCTCCCACTAACCAGCCAGACCATTTTCTGAGGCATAAATCCCATGGCAAGGTCATCATAAAGCATCTCTAGATTGTAAAGTAGCCAGTTTCCAATACTGAGGATGATCAATTTTGCATTCATGGTCAGCCTCATAGGACCTCAGGGTACACTCTGGGCTGGCTGCTCCTGTAGAAAATCTCTGGGGTTTGAATGCATGCTTCATACATATGCACAAAGATAACAGCTGCTTTTCCCAGGCTTTCTTCCTCTCTTTTGTCTATGTAAAATTATCTATCTTCCTGAAGAACTGCAACAAGGAAGAAAATGGCAAATTTAAGTTTCTTTCACATTTTTTAACCCCAGCATAAAATAACATCCACCAGTGCCTGCTGTGCAGTTGTGAATCTCCTTAATGTGCGTCCTCTGAGTCATGATAATTCTTTTGGGATGAATAGAGGAGAATACAGAATTTATACTAATGTGGCCAGGAAACGGGAGAATAATCAATTTTGTCTCTCGTTCTCAGCTTTTCTCTGCTCTCCAGACAACCAGGAAGGGCTGTCCTTTAGATCACTCGTTGAGGTTCATGGGGTGTGGATGCTGTTTAGATACAGGCAACAGGGACAGGCAGAGATAAGGGCAGTGAGAGAAAAGACAGCCCAGCAATGGCCTTCAGAAAGAGTAGATTTGTTTGCAGCATTAGTGTAGCATCAGTGGGGAAGATAACTTTCTCTGCAGTTCTTAAAGCTATTTGCCTCCTGCCTTGAAAGAAACACCTCAAAGCAGAGAGTTATGTCCTGCCTTCTCTCATAAAACCAGACAGGAAGGCCTGTTCTGGTTTGACAAGGCAGGATGTGTCACTGCGTTTCAAGCAGGGCGAGTAAGAGTTGGATTCTGGCCACCAAACGGTTTCTACCTGGGTTAACAGATCTTAGACCGTCATTTATTGCTGCTATTCATTCTGAGCTAAATTTGAATGAACCATCTTTACATTAAAAAAAACTTTGTGCTTTGTCGTCTCAACTGCTGCTCTTTAGCACAAAGCCAGGCAATAACACTGAAGTGAGTAGAGCTCAGTCATGCTTTAACTTTGCATAAATCAACAAATCTACAAGGGCCAGGGCTGGCAGCAGACCCCAGGTTTCCCAATATGTAGGTCTGCTTTGCCATCTCCTGCCATTTGAAAAACTTTTTAGCTTTTTCCCTGGTTACAGATATCACACAGATTTGAGTTCTAGCTCCAGCAAATGGTTCCCTTCTCCCAGCTCCTGTTGTAAGTGAAGGTTTCCTCAGCAGCAGCCAGCACAAGAGCTTGTTTTATAATCCAGCCTTAACTCCAGCAGTCACAGCGCTGTGCAAGAAGACATCCAGCCTGGAGCAGCTCGTGTCTCTTAAATTAACTTGCCTCCTGGCTCTGCTCCTTCCATGCCTGGTCCCTGTGCTTTGCTTTCTGTGTTTTTGTATTCCTGTTCCCAGTCCAAGATACTGTTTCTTGTCGATCTGTATGTTTTGGTTTCAAATCGGCATCAGGCACGCTCTGTTTGTCACTGGGGAAGCCTTTGCAGGACGGGTTGCTTCATTTAGAGGAGTCTCCTGGGAGACAGAGATGAGACTTTTTTTGCTTTCAGTATCGAAGCTAGCACCACTTGTGCTTTAATTATGTGAAAGCAAGCTGGTGAAGAATTTGATACTGATAGATCGCAGTTGAAGGCTGCCAGATCTGGGCAGGCTCCCATTCCAGGCAGAGAAAGCAGTTGTGCTCAGGTGTGAGCCCTCTCTCACCTTTCTCAGTGAGCTCAGGGTGCAGTTGTGAACTGTATATATTAAATACATATATGTGACTGAGTCATACACACACACACACATATGTGTA
>VZTI01005534.1:1269590-1316678 GCA_013397865.1 Struthidea cinerea
ATATATATATATATTTGAGAGTGATCCGACAGAAGAGTCACCAACCAAAAGAACATGAATATCTAGAGACAGGTGGTACTCATCATGTTAAAATTCTGCTTTGTGAAAGACAGGTTTGGGGGGAGAGAGGGGTGTGGGTGTTTGTCTAAATACAAAGCCTATTTAAAGATTTTTAAAACTTTTTGATTCCTCTCCTTGATAGTGGACAGAAAGCTGCAAACAGCTCTTTGAAGAGTGCCTTTCTTTGCTTCTCACTCCACAACATCCTCAGCAGACCACCAGGACATCCCCAGCAGGAACATGGGCTTTGGCCCACAGGCTGCCGTCAGCTTGGACCTTTCACCTAGAGGCTTCTGAAGACCAGTAATAATCCTGTCCAAATTCACATCTTTGGGTTTCTTTTTTTCCTTCTCTGTTTCACATTGACACAAGGAAGAGGGTGATGATATGAGCAATAAATGAGAAAAAGTGGTCTCTCCAAAACATCCTAAATAATTCTTCAAGAACATCCCAGACACCCCAGGGATGGGGACAACAATTAGTGAAGGATATAGATAGTTTTCCTCTGGGAAGGCCCAGCCTGGACAAGGATGGCATACAGAGTGTCTGCAGAGGGTTCTGTGCCAGCCCTGTGCTAAGCCAAGGTTAGCACGGGCTGGCAGCTGGCACCTATCAGGCTGACCCACATTAGCCCTTCTCTGATACGTTATCAGGGACTCTTTTCAGTTCCCCAAGCACCTGGGTTATATTTATGCAGCTGCATTTTGCCTCCTGAATGGGCTTCAGGGAAAATCTTGTTTTATAAATGCCCCGAGGATTGCAAATGCCTACAGAGAGCAGCCTGCCCAGTAGCCTGGCAGCTTTGGCTGTACCTGCAGCAGAGCCCAAAGCTCCTGGCAATGCTTCCTGCAGTGTGCAGGCAGATGAGACCAGCGGGTGCTGAAACCACCACACTGCCTGATGACACTGTGCAGTGTAACCACAGCAGGAAATTATAGACCCTGCCACTTATTCAGAGTTTTTAAAAGGATTAAATTTTTGCATGGATGGGATTTGCATGTGAAATGATACTCAGTAGGAAGTAATTATGAGATAAGGCCATCATTTTGCTTCAAGGCGAGGCTGATTTCCATCTGCATCAGAAATCACTGCCTTCCCACTCTTGGAAACACACTGTATGACGGTTAAGGTGATGATTTTGTCCCTGATCATTGAGTCAGGGAGGGATATCCTGACCCAGTACGACCCTTGGCCTGTCCTTAAATAGTAGACATATATGTGAGGGATGAGTGATTTCCTCTAGTTTGGAGGTGAGTACAGTATTAGGCAGTATTGCACGATCTCCAGGTTCCCATGCCTGCAGCCAGGATCAGCTGGGATTGGGTTGATGCAACCTGGCAAAGCAGTGCCTTTCCTGCAGCTTTCCTCTCCCCAGGAGCACCTCAGCTGTGCTTGGGTGCTCTGAGCAGCTCAGGGGTTCTCACCAGCTTCATCTTTCCTTACTTGCTTCTGTCCAAGTACTTCTGTGATGGGCTTGTGTATCAGCAGTGCCTTTGCTTGGGGACAGGGAGACAGGGAGCCTGTGCAGTCCTCCCAGACACACAGAAAGCCTGTTCTGGACACAGGAATGAGCCACAGACCCCTTGGCTGTGCCAGTAAAACCCAGCCTGCTGGAAACTGGCTTTTTCTCTATCCCATCATGAAAAACTTTCAGGAAGGGTTGTACAACATAAAATTTCTTCTATTACAGAATAACCAAGTTCCCTCATCTCTTCCAGCAAGCAGAACAGAAAAGAAAGGGTAAGATGATCATAACCCTGGCTGTGAGTATATTTAGAGGTGGCAAAGAGCTTCTCTGCGAGCAGTGGACATGGAAACATTACACAACCTGCTGTGAAGAGCACTTCAGCATTGTTATCTTGTTTGCACACTGGGCTCCTGGCAGGGCTTTTGGGACAGGGCTCTAAATAAAACAAGCAAACCTCATAGTGTCTCAGCCTAAGCATAACAACAGCTTTAACAGACCAGAGGAAATTGGTTTGATCTGGCTGTTTTCCTGCAAACCCAGAAGATCTGGGCATTTTTCTGAAAAAATTGCTTGGAAGCAAAGGAGTATTTATATATGTATATTTATGTACGTATCTAGGGGAGATTGGAGAACCAGTGTGCATGCAGGTGCACCACCCCTCCACAGTGACACTTGTACATGGGTATGAGAAGCCCTGGGTGACTCACAGTCACCTTGGCTGGCTCTGCATCCCAATCCTGCACCTCACAATCTGGTCTCACCAGGGAGAGAGCTCAGTCACAGCTCACCCTGGCTATTAGAAGAGCTCATAATGGTTTTTGCAAGCTGGCCTTGTTTGCAAAACTCCCAGAAAGGCTCTGCAGAAACAATATTAGCTAGGAAGTTAGAAAGGAGAAACACTTACAACCTCCTCCTGCAGATGAAATGGCATAAAAATACATGTAAAGGCACTACTGCCATAGTTCATAACCAACACAGTGAGCTATTGATACCTGAGCGATGTGATTAAGAATCACTTTGTCTCCTACAGCCACCAAAAATGTATTAGCAAAGGAAACACACAAGTAATGTCATTATGCAGCAAAGTAATTGAATAACACCCTTCAAAAGCAGAGCAGTCTCAGTGCCTCCTGGCATGCAGACTCGTGCTCCCAGCCACCATCTCCTCCAGAGGAGTGGGTACCTATAGCCTCTGCTTTCCCTTTGGAAATGCCAGGCACTTGGGAGCTTTCCTATTCCCTCCAGAGGACAAGGCCCCTCTCCCCAGCCTGACTCCCCTGTTTCAGAGGGCAGAGACGTTGGAACACAGCAAGCCAGGCCCTCTGGATCCACTTTGGCAAATGCATTCACACTTCTGGCACTGTGGTGCCACCAGGGACTGACTTTGCAATCTCCACCCCTGGGGCAGAGCCAGCCACTGAGAATGACTGATCTCTTGTTTGTCCTTGCTAATGATGGAAATGATAGCCAGCTCGATGACTGAATTAATTAGCATTCCCACTTTGATGCCCTTTGGAATGAGAGACCTGGATGCATTGGGCAGGCATGGCTTTTACCTGCATCTCTTGGTGATTTGCCTTTCCCTCGAGGCTCTGGCATCATGGCAGAAGAATATAAGAAACCTCAAGCTTCTCCCTGGCAGAGAGCTGTTGCCTGCCTCTCTCTTGATTCCTAAGATAGCAGCTACCAATGGCTCCCTGGAACATGTGCCTGCACCAAGCTTTCAAAACAGCACAGATGGTGGGCACATGGGACCAAAGAAACAAAACCTTTTTAGTCCCCCTTGTGTGTTTGCAAATGATTGAAAAAACAGAACCAAAAGAATGCCCAATTCAGCAAAACTTTGAATGGCATGGAATGAGCAATTCCTGGCGCAGGCTGTGAATTCCAGGTCTGATTCATGAAAACTTGGATAACACTGTGCAATGAGAGCTAGGGAAGGCAAGACAGCATCACTACGGGCAGTGAGCAGAACAGCAGGGCTGGTTCATTCGGGTGCTTCACCTCTGCTTTACAGAAACATCAGCTCAGAAATGCTGCCTAAATGTGCGTGGTGGCGGCCCTGCTTTTCTATTGCAGATGTGGTCTGTGCCTTTTCCACAAGGTGCAATTTAAGTATAAAATGTTTCCACTTTCATGCTACTGGCAATATGAGAAGCAAAGCAATATGGAATTTGGTCCAAACAATTAATTCAGTATTTGAAAAAAAGAGTATCGCTTGTCGTTTGAAGCAGACCCATTACCATGACAATGTAGTGAGACAGTCAGAGGGGTAGAACAGCCCAGCAATGCAAAGAGGATCTCTCTCCCAGACGAGCTTCCCAACCAGCGTTGAAACATGCAGGTGTGTAGGGAACATGAAACCTGGCTCCCAGCATGGTGGTTTGGACCATGGTGTCAGCACCCCTGCTCCTCTCTCTGCAGCCTCTGCTGGATGAGCCTAAGCTGCAAGGATTGGATCCCTGATCTGCCAAGGAGTGAGTGTCAGGGTGTGTGTGGTCACTCTCGTGGTCATGGGGATGGTCACATCTTTCTCCAAGCATATTGTTCCTGCTCAGAGACAATCAGAACAAGGCCAGGCAAAATTTGCATTCCTCTTAATGAGAGGAAAAGACTCTGGGAAGAGCTGACTCTGGACCTCATGACACAGAGGGAATTACCTTGTGGCACTGGGAATGAAGTGCCACGTGTGACTTCTTCACGTAGTTAAGATTTTACTGTCAATAGGGATCTACCAACAAGCAGTCTGAAAAGAAGTAAAGTGGTTAGGATGTCTTTAAAAGAAGAGTAGATCACAGCTTGGCACAAAGCTACTTTTGTTGGCAGTGCATAATTGATGTGAAATAAATTACAAGCCAAAAAAACAGAGAAATCAGCCTGTTCTTTAGGGCACTGCCTCTAATGGGGGTTGAACGCTTTCTATTTCTGGCTTAATTATTCTGATGTGTGAAGCATGACAGATTGAATTGCTGCCCAGCATTTTATTAAGTTTATTTACTAAAAGGCAAAAAGCATGGGAAGACAAGATAATCATACCCAAAGTCTGCCTACCCCTCCCCACCGTCTCCCTCACCCGACAGTGCAGAGGCACGATTAATTTTATTACAGATCCATGAGAGAGGTGCCAGAGGCCCTTGGCAGATGGAGTGTCACGCTGTGGCACTGTGGCATTGCCAGCAGATTCCCTGTGGCTGTCCCAGAGGCTGGTGGCCCTTGCGAGGGGCTCTGGGGGGGAAAAGCCCATACCCTGTGGTGGGACCTGGGAGGCACTGCCAGGACTCTGAAACTCTGCCCTGCTCAGCCACTGAGCCTTGCACACTCTTGGGTAGAACTTGCTGTGCAGTTGTCTTTGGGGGAGGCAGAGAACAGGGAGGGGGCTGGTAGGCAGCCAGCTTTTCTGTTTTATCTCATCTTTGAGAAACAATTCAGATTAAATCCCTTCTAACAGAGACTTTTCCTTTACATACCCACCTCTCCCCATCTGGAGAGTCCCCAGGAATTTCAGATGCATCCTCACAGCCACGCTCTGCATATGAAATTACATCTATATGTGAACCCAGAGATGCCAAAATGGGGAAATATGCTTATTAAAAACATATTTATTACTTTAAAGGAGTCCTCAAGCAGCATTGTTATTAGGCTGTAATATTGCTGTTTGTTTCCTCTTGCCTGTAGTGCTCTTTCAGAAGTTTAAAAAGAACATTTCTTTCCCTGCCAATTTTCTCTTTTGGTTTCACTAAACATTTAATGGTTAGTATGTTTCTGTTCACGACTGCATTATTTCTGAGGAATTCAGAACTGTGACAGGAAAGGTACTTGTGCAAGCTCTCAAGTGATGCTCTCAGAGTTTTGTTCCAGGCTGTACCAAAATGAGTGCCTTAACCTGAAAAGAAGGGACGGTGTTTTTTCTGCTCCATTTACAGCAGCTCTAACAGGTTCCCAAGAGTCACTCCTGGTAAGGCCAGTCACCCAATCTATGCTTTAATCCACAGATGGATTGCAACAGGACCTGCTCTCTGTGCGTCACCTGTCATTAGAGTGGAAGCAGAAAACAGGACTGTGCATCTGTGCAACCTGCAGCAGAGCAGAGAAAGAGCAGGCAAAAATCTGACCCAAAGGAAAATGTAGGGTGCTTCCTTGAAAATATTGAAAAACGCTTTAAATAGTTCATCTCCACTCAAGGCTTGCACTTTTGTGTTGTTTTGACTCTGCCTCTTACACAGGTAAGGGAATTCTGTTGGTCAGCCTGTGTTCCTGTCTCAGGGAGACTAATGAATTACCAGCATAACTGAGCTTTCTTCAGCTCTCAGGTTTGTGGGCTCAGATCTGTCATCTCATTCCAACTATGCCTGGTACAGAATTCAAGCAAGCATGCTTTTGGATGAAAGCTAGAGAACAAAGCTGGCTTTTTCCTCTAGCTGTCCTTCAGACCCTGATCCCCTAGCAGATCTCAGGATGCACTCACCCTATTCTAAGCCAAAACAAATGTAATTAAAAACATTGACCACATAGTGAACCAGAAAGAGTAAAAATCTTAACTCTGGCTTGCCCATACATAGGATAAATGCTTTAAGAACTGGGCTGTTTGGATGCTTCTGTAGAATTTACAATTCCTGGCTCTTGGGGGTGTGTTTGGGGCAGGGAATGGTGTTATGGTTTTGGTTTTTTGGCTTTGTTTTGGTTTTTTTTTTAATCTTTAAACAGCTCTGCATTTGATACTCAGTAAAAAGCCTTTCTTTCTAGTCAGCTCTAGTGAATAAATCGGATTTCTTCACTATTAAGTTACAAGAAAAACACAAAAGAACGAAACAAAGGAAAGGCTAAAGCGAGCTGTGAAAAGTAGCAATGTTTTTTGTTTGAAGAGCCTATTTACATCAATGGATTTGACACTTTTGGTCACTTTTATTAACCTCAAGTTTAGGAATGTAAATTTAGATGTCTATGTTCAAACATTTTGCCCAGCCTTTTTTTGGAACATTCACAGCTGTTTCAAAAGCCATGTCATCTTAACATGACAGCAGAGTGCCAGCAGATAATTTGGGAGGATATGTACTTCTGAGGATCATCTCATCCACAGTAGGGCCAGCTCAGGTTGGGTTATTTGCCAAGTTGTGACTATTTCCAAGGATGGAGCTTTTGCAAGTATTTCAACAAGCCTACCTGCTCCAGCACTGCACTACTTACCACTCTCCTGAAATGGCCACAACAGAAGTTGTGCATTCATCTCAAAAATTCAGCTCCTGTGCTCTGTGTAGAAGCCCTATGTTGAGGATCCAGCCCCCTGCTCCCTCCTGTAGGCCTCAGGAGGATGAAACTCCAGGAGACTGACATTTAAATACCACCACCAAGGAAATATCTCAGGTGGGTACAGAAGAGAATGTCCCAGACCACTGGTGACACCTCAAGATGTGTACGGGGTGGATCTGCTGTGTCTGGTTTCCTCCCTCCCTGCCCATCTCAGGAGCTGATGGAGCTGATTCAGAAGCAGGGGCTGTGTGTGTCCCACTGCAGAGGGGCTCTGAGTTCGGCAGCCACAGAGAAACCTTTGCCTACAGGCAGTTCCACCAGAGGATTTATGGTTGTTTAAAATTTCCTGTGACCCTTCCTGCATTTAGATCAGCCTCCTCTCTCAGCAGAGAGTGGAAAGCAGCTAATGGACACTATTACAGATTAAGCAGAAGGAAAGTGGGGTGCTGCCAAGGGTTCAGGGCAAACCCACCTTGATTATACCTATAGCCAGCCCAGCCCAGCACATCTCCCAAGAAATTATGAAAGAATTTAGCTGCAGGATACAGTCGATGCCCATCACTTCAATACGTCTAGCACAATTCAGGCCTCCAGCACAATGAAGAAGTAAACAAACTTTGCTTAAAATACTGTGCTCTGGGTGGTCTTCATTTGTTCAGACAGAAGGCATCCAGCTAAGAACCAAGAAAATGCCCTGCAAATTTTGTTTTGCATTGTTCTCTATTTATAGCTAAATATAAGGTCCGAGGGAGGAAATTCCCCAGACATCAACACTCTCTGCAAAGGCTTTGGCAGCAGCAGCCCTCATGCCTCATGCCAGTGCTGTCACAGGCAAAGGCAGATGATGAACAAACCAGGATCTGAGGATTATGGAAGTTCTTGAACTGTGTCTACAAGCATTTGGGCAGAACAAGAGGAGGAGATGACGCTTTGTGCCTCTCGCACAGGACATGTTCCTTCCTCACTAACTGACACTTCTGAGACCTTCGAAATCTGAAGTTGGGCACAATATATTCAATGTATTCATGTTGCATCCAGTAGCCTGTCTCAGCATTGGAGCTGAGCAATTGATTTGGGAACAGAAAGGCACCCTTGAGGGTCATTTTCCCTGCTCTGAGTTTCACCAGAATTCTAAACTCAGGCATACTGCCTGCAGAGCATCCCACTGAACTCTATTTCTGAAGAGAGAAAATAAACTGCTCTCTGTAGTTTTTAACATACAGCTTTGTCCGTAAAGTTGGAGAGGCAAATCTTGAATCCTTTGAACAGATTTTTTGACTTAAACTTCCATTTCTATTACACATCAGTTTACCCAGATGGTGGATGACAAGGCAGTGTTGATAATGCAATTTAGACCTGCCATCTATCTTATCATTAATGTCTCCTAGTCTTTCTGATATATTTTAAGAGTAGAAGAGATCGAATACATGCATATAAGCATGAAGCTAAAAGCACACAGAAGAAAAAAGTTCCACAAAATTATTCTACAACATTTCTGCAGAATCTGAGCTAGATCTGAGTGGAACTGCCATACTTGCAAGCAGTTTCATTCACTAGATTTATTGGTTACATGTGCAAAACAGTAGGGCAGCAAGAGGAAGAAGAGAGCCGTCCTACCTAGTTTGACTCTGTGAAAGACAAAATGGCTGTGGTTATTTGTCTAGATGTCTTTAATTCAGACAAAGCAAGATCTGGACACCAACCTGACTCCTTTTATATTGATGTGCCATCACATGAGCAGCCAGCACTTGGGGGACTGCTGTGCCACCACTTTCCAAAGCTCAGGGTCCAAGGCCTGAATTCAAGTTTTGAGGCTTTTTTTCTTCCCATTCTGGCACATGTAGGCTTAATATTACTTTTCAAGCCTGAGAGCTATCGAAGAGGCTGAGTAGAGACAGCCAAAGATACTTCTCCAATGAGGACCTATGCTGCATTTTCATATGCTTTTTATGAGCCTTGAGAATTCCCCACGTCCCAGAACAGCTGCCACTTTGTACACTAGGAAATATTTCTTAATAATTTAACTCAGTTAATGCAGCTTTTACAATAATTGAGTGGTATGGCATAGGTATCCACCTGAAAATTATATCCACCATGGGTCCACCATTGTACGGGCTAATTGCTCGTTAAAGGAAAGAACTGGAGAAAAGCAAGCGCCAGTGATTAGTGATTGTGAGCAGTCAGCGCACAGTGTAAAAAAAGATTGCTGTCACTGCAGATTAACAGCATTAGTAATATCTTATTTCACACAACATGTGGTGAAGACTGCTAGCAAATACAATTAAAGCCCACTCTCACCCTATCCTTTACAATCTACTAACAGCACATATTCTGGTCCTCAATACCTACACTGGTTATAGGAATTATCCCATTAGTCCTTGCGGGAAAGGCAGATTTACCACTGACTGAAACTAAGGGTTTTGCATCTTGCTAGTGCCGCTGAAATCAGGGAGCAGTTTTGTCTCCCTTTTCAGAGGGGAACAAGGTTTCACCCTGCCTCTCTAAATACCTGGTGGATAAATGGATGGATGGGTTTATCGCCACTGTGGATCAGCCTTTCAGAAACTTCAGTGATGTAGTTATTTCAGGCGTCCTGCAAGACCAAAATTATCCTCTTTGGACATGGAGGTGGGAATGGAAACTCTGTAGAAAGCTTCACAGCAGAAAGTGGAAGGCACCTGTGCCATTACCAGCACGGCATCCAGCCTCCCCCAACATGGTGCCTGACCAGGATCACAAGGATGGCATCAGTAACAATGTGTTGTAGCAATCTTAACAGAAAAACACCTTGCAATGACAATACTGTTTGGTGAGCACTTTGTTACTGCAATCCTGAGCATATTTAGAAAAAGTTACCTGTCAGCTGACAGCTTGAACTGGCTCTAATCTACACCTGAATGTTGGAACAGTTCTTGCAATGGACTGAGGACAGAAAGAAAGAAAGCAATCAGAGGTGGTGGATCTTAAACAGATGTTGCCCATCTGAAATTGAAATTGCTGATAAGACAGTCTGGCCAGCTTGCTTGAGTAGATGATCAGGCTGAATTGCCCTGTCCCTTCTGGGTTTAAAAGCTCAGAGTCTATAAATATAGAGGAGAAAACAGTGTATGAATTATTTTAAAATCATGCGATAAAATGAATTATCCTTTTCATATCTTTTCTGCCATAGTCTAATAAGATTACTTGCCTAAGAAACTGGACAATAAAATGGCACAGGCGGGCAGGACCCCACATCTTATCGCCCAATATGCACTCCAGTGGGCATTAGGGCTAGAGCCAAGCACTGTGATTACCAATGCTGCCTTAACTTTCACTGCACCTAAGAACTGTTCCAGCTCCAAGAAAACCAGACATGTCAAGGTTCATTTGAAGTGAGGTAAGAGATCGGCTTTGACCTCCACTGGTCTATTTTCTGAAGCAAGTGCCAGCAGATTCCAAACAGATTTTCTTTGGCTGGTCTTGGTTCAGTCCTGTTCAGTCATCTCTCTGCCCTGAGAAACCGCTCCCTGTGAAGCATTTCTTGCTTTATCACCTCAGTCTGTTTCTGTTGCTATGGTTCTCCCAAGGCCCATTGTGCTGCTTCAGTCAGCAGGCTCTCTCTCCTCCTTCCTTCTGCACTATAACTTGCCATGGCACATTTCTCCCTGTACTTTCCTCAAGGTCAATATTATATTATGTTAATTTCTTTCATCTTTCTTTCAACTTACCTGGCTCACTGGTTGTTGTCATTGCTCCTCTCCAAGGAACATGAGGATTAATGTGTTTGCTGATGGTGCTGTTATGAGCTACTGTGAAATTTATTCTTTTTTAAATCAAAAAATAATTTTAACGATCTTTTTTTTTTTTACCAAAGCACCTTCCAAAATTAATGGTTGCAATCCCCTTGTCCATGCTTGGAGCAACCCAAACAGGGAGGAATTGCCAAGGCTGAGCAAGCAGCAAGCTGACAAATGGTACCTATTTTCAAAGTTGCCTCCTTGCAGCTCCACCCCAGCTCGCTCTATGTGCGCCTTCCCACGCCTTGGCAGAATGTTCAGCACAGCCAAGCTGAGGCCTCGTTCATCACCTGCTCAGCTGTTGTATCTCCCTGGATGCAAGGAGCTGCTTCAGCACATCTGATCTGCCTGGATTTAAAAATTATGGAGAGGATCTCTTTGTGCCCCTCCCTTCCTCCCACATACTCTTATTTCATGCTCTATTGTATCATCCCTCCTGATGGATGTTGTTAGGACTTACAGGGTAGCCTTGTTCTTCATACACTGGAAGAGTTGTGCAGCTCTGCAAAGAACGAGGAAAAATGCTTGCTATTGTGGGTGCTGTTTTGCAAAAGCCCCTGAAATTGTTGCTCCTTCTGTGCATGCAGCCAAGGTCCTAAGGTCTCCAGAAGTTCAGCAAAGCACTTGTCCCATCGGCACCCCACTGATGTACTCTGATGGGACAAGTCCTCCATATTCACAGGCTGCAAAAAACTGTTCATCATGAGGCGGTTCAGTATCTACTGGCAATTTAAAGAAGAGTCTTACTGCAACTGCTGTCTTTGACAAGGGACTTAAAAATGTCGTCTTAGGTCTCTCTCTCTCTGACTCTAATGGTAGGGCCCTTCTGTTGCTCTAGTGCCAAAGATAGGAATGGGCTGCTTCTCTTCCTCATGCTGCCAAAAGGACCTTGCCCTTTAGGCAGCCATACAATACACCCCTTCTTCTTGTTCCCTCCAGGCCCAAGCAGAGGTTTGGCTGCTGGTGGGGTGAGGAGAAGGATCTGGCCCCAGAGTGCTGCTGGAGCCCAGCACAGAATTTGTTTCCAGTTCTTCCCCTCTTCTCTCCTACCACTGCTCTCAAAAGCTCTCAAATGCTCCA
Source organism: Struthidea cinerea (assembly GCA_013397865.1). Classification (NCBI taxonomy): domain Eukaryota; kingdom Metazoa; phylum Chordata; class Aves; order Passeriformes; family Corcoracidae; genus Struthidea; species Struthidea cinerea. The sequence goes on from VZTI01005534.1 coordinate 1,281,222, forward strand.
GGGCAGGGAGAAGAATTTAAAGAAAATTTAAATTATGAATCTAAAGAAAACAGTGCTCCTTAGTGGTAACCCACACTGAAGGTGCAGGCGGCCTTTTTTCTTTCTAACTGCAGTGAGTGCCAGTCCTGTAATTATTCTACTCACATTAAATACAGCATTTGCTGAGCCCAGAGGCTGTGCCTAGGTTGCTGTGATTATCCAGAGCCAGGCCCCGCTGAACTCTCCAGCTGAAGCAGGGCCAGCATTGCATTGCTCCATGTTGATAGGTTTGTGCCTGGCTAATGCCTCCCTGTGCAGGGCTCCTGGCAGAGGGAGGCTGCTGGGTTGCCAGGACTGCACCAGAGAGCCTGGCCTGCTGTGATGCTGTGCTCCATGTGGCTGGGCAGCCTGCTGGGGTGATCCAGGGCAGCAGCAGAGGACATGGGGCTCTCTGGTTTAAGGGAACAGAAATGTGAAGAGTGGTGTGATGGGAGGGTGAGGCTGATATCTAAATGAAACCTTCTCTGTACAGCGCAGAAAAATGCAGGAAATCTCTTGGGAATAGGGGTCCAGAAACAAAGGCACATGCCATAAAGGACATGAACCAGAAGCGGCCTCCGTTAGTGTTTCCTCAAAGGGAATGGGAGGATGGGTCCCCCAGGGTAGGTCAGCGTTGCCTTTCTCCAGGGAGATGCATTACTGTCTTCCAAAGCCACCAAAGCCAAGTCTGCTGCCCACCCACCCATGGCTCACACTCTGCTCTGCTTGGGTGGAAAAATTCCTCTGCCTTTTCTTAAATTTCCTGGGGCCAAGTAAGTCCCTATGTCAGGGAACTTTGCCATCAGAGGGGAGATTGCATTAAACAAGTCCTCTCAGATCAGGACAGCCAGTGGGAAGGGCACTAATCTACTGAGTACTAAAGAGGAGAAGCCTTAGCTGCCAGAGGCTGTGTGTGGGAAAGCATGCCAGCCCCACCGAGATATTTTCTAACCTTAATCAAACAAGAGAGAACAGAAATTAATGTTTAATTCCTAGAGATTTAATTCCTCAAAACTAATGGCCCATATGGGGTTTTTCTGCCTCCTGCACAAGGCACCCTCTCGGTGCAGGAGCACCAGGGCTGAGTGCTGTCCTTCGGATGAAGCAGCAGCAAGGCCATCCCCACTGCACCAGCTCTGCTCCTGATGGCATGGGGAAATCCAGAGGGGGACATGATCCTCTGGGAGGGAAAGAGAGCAAACACTGCAAGGATCAGCCTAGGGAGGCCAAAGTAAATGACCTGCATTCCTTGGAATGCAAGAAAAAATGGAGGGCAGCAAAAGAGCAATTCCAAGCTAAGCTGCTGAGTCACTCCTGGGAGGATACACCTCCCCAGGAGAGCTGGGCCAGAAAAATGTTTGCTTTTATTCTCTCACAGCAGGTACTGGCTAACATTTGCCAGCAAGAAGGCATCCTCTCAGATAATACCACAGCCTGAATTCACAGAGAGAGTGGAAGCCCAGCTGGGTGGTTTCCCTTTGCAGTAGATTTTTTTAGAACATGGATATTTTTTCACCATTATCGTCACTGTTTAGCAAATGCATATCTGCTGGAGAGCCTCACAGACAGATTTGATTCACTCAGGGCCCAGCTCTGTTTCCCAGAACTGTAGCTTCTAGGGAGAGAAAGCTCCATTTTCTCCATCTGTTGGGCCCAGAAGGGCTTTCTTTGCTACAAAGAACACAGTTTCCCAACATTAAATGACTTTGTTTCACAAGCGTGAGGTGATGAGGATGTCCCTGTTTCCCTATGGTCTGCTGCCAACCCCTCAGACACATCTGGTTTCGTCTGGTCCTAAAATTTCTGGCATGGAGAAGTTCCTCAGCCTCTTCAGCCAGTGCTTCTCTTATCAGGTGCAGTGCTAACACCTTTAAGTGATATATCTCTAATTTTTTTACATCCACAAAGATTTCAAAGCATTTACTGGACTCTAATACATGAGGATCCCTTGTGGATTGTTAAATAACAGAATATCTCAGCTCTTGCATAAAAATTTTCTTCTTTGTGTCCCACCTGGATTTCAAAGAAGTGAGGAGGCCAGTCCTGTCTTGTAGGGGCTGAAATTGTTGCATAATGATACCCAAATTATTTTCCAGGTCAAAAACAGAGTCTGAGTCCTCTGAATCCTTTGGTCACGCACTGTTCCTCTGACCCCTACCCAGGCTTTGGGGATCTGCTCATTGCTCGTGCTAGACATCAGTACTCCTCCATTTCCTCACTCTGTGACAAATGGTGCTGATCTCTGGCACTACCCTTGCCCATGTCACACTTAAATTTGTCCCAGTACCAAGCTTGCTGTTTGCACAGGCCATTCATTAGGGATAAGTAGAGCAGGGAGCAATGAATGTTGCTAATTGCATATAATTACAGATCCAAATTATCTTATGCTGTATGTGTGTGTCTGTTTATAGGGCAATTACTCTGTAAATAGGATGCAATTAGAGTGAGCTCTGCTGGAGGGCTGTACTTGTCACCGGGTGCTGAACTGAATGGACTTCAAATGGGCATGCCATCTCCTTTCACTGGAGTGCCCCCCAAATCGAGATATTGGCAGGTTCTTCAGCTTTAACCCCGACCATTGAAGACAATTTTCACAAGTTTGTCTTGTTCTGCTGCCCCTGTGGCAAGCAGATGTCTCAGTAATGCACTGTTTCCACTAACTATCCCCTTCTCTTAGTGTTCCTTCTGCTGCTCCTCTTCTTTTGGCTAAAGCACATGTACTACTCAGGAACATATCACATCTTTAGGTCAGGGTCCTCCTAAAACAGGATTTTGATGGCAACCTAAGGAGATGGTGAGTGCTTAGGTGATGTCAGGTGTTCACACTGTTCCCTGCATAAAATGAGTTTGCCAGTCTTGGCTGGAACAGTGACAATCTGCAGAATGTAGCTGCCTTTTCATTGGAAGTCTCGCGGGAGTGAAAAGTGCTTTACTGTCCTGGTCCTGCTTGCTAGAGTGGAAGAGGTTGTCTTTTTTTACAGTGCTCGGCAGCAGCATCTCCTGGCTGGAGCTCCTAAAACCTGCTTCAGTACAAAAGCTAGGTAATAAGAATAAAGTTGGCAGGGAGTTCTGGGAAGGAAGTATTCCCTGCTGCTGGGTTTTTTCCCTTGGTTCAGTGAGTAAACAAACCTCTAGTCCCCTCAGTTGTCAGTCTAACGCTTTTTGCTAGAACTGGCATCTTAAGCAATACAGATGATGTTGGGTCAATAAAGTCTCTGCTAAGAATAGCTGTGCAAAGAGGGCTTTGGGCTTTCTGTAACATTTACCTGTGAGCTTCTCGCATCCTCTGTACAGAGGTTACTCAAACATGCACATTGTTGAACACAACCCTTTTTTGGAAAGCAAAACTCAAACTCAAGTTAGACTTTGGGTGCATCAAAAAAATGTGTCAGATGAACTCTGACTGTGAAACTTCCCTGGCTGTTCCCGAGGTTGGATAAAACCATGACGCAGTTTGAAGGGTTTTTATTTTCCACTCTGAGCTTTTACTGTATAAATCAGTATCCCAGTTTAGTTTCTAGCACAGTGGTGGTACTGCTGGCAAACTGGATGGCACTAACATTTGGAGAGCTAACTGTGACAGAAAATAAAAAGTCAGGTGTCAATAGTTTTCGCCCACGGGTTGCTGGTTTCACAGAGAAGTCGCTGAGTTGTTCAGTGCAGTCTGTTTGGTACTGCTTGGCACAAACTATTTTTTCATTACCTCCATCAGGAGAAGGACTTCACAGTTTATAACATCCCTTGAGTCAAAACTAGCCCAGAAGGTCATTCAAAACAAAGATCAGAGATTAAAAGGCCCTTAAGCAGGTCTATTCCTCACCTCTTTTTCCAGAAAGGTAGAAGTCATACCAACATGGGCAAAAACATGGTGGAGATGTAGGTATTGCTACTTCTTGGGTGCATTCATGCTCACCAGGCAAAATTAGTTCTGATTTTTAGGCTTTTTTGCTTTTTACCTTTATATGTTGAACAAATAAATCCATTTTTTCCTTTAACTTCTCACCATGCATGAAAGACCTCTGCTCAAGCAACCTGCATGTCCTCCCCTGTCAGTGGAAATGGGAGTGGGACAATGCTATGGCCATTTCCTCATGGTAATCTTGTGGAGACTTCCACCTTTTCCTCTCCCTTCATAGGAAAGAACATGGAAAGGCGAGAGGTCCCAGCGTCGTTAGCCCTGGTAATGACTGTCAGGCTGGCCTGCATTTGGTCTGGTGAGAAAGCAAAATGAAAATGCTTGGCAGGGCACACATAGTCACAGAAAAATCCAAAACTGAAGAAAAACAGCTTTTCTGTGAGATGTGTGAGATGTGTGTGTGAAAAAACCTCATTTTCCATTGAAAAAAATACCTGAATTCTGGGGCCTTGTCCAAGAGCATTTAAAACCCAGAGATGAGCTGCAGAGGTAAGCAGGCCAGGTTGGAGCAGAAAGAGCTGCAGTACCTCTGTGACACTGTTTTCCTTGGAAAAGAGTTGATTCCCTACCATACATTCCTGATGCATTTGTCTACTTCCCACAAATATTTGAAGAAAGCACATAAAGTAAATCTGGTCTAGATAAAAATGTCATGGAGCTATTTGTGCCGGGCACATTCTCACAGCTATTCCAAAAACCTTGGAAGGGAGTGTTGAGTGATGTGGACATCATGCTTGCCCGGGAAGAAAAACAATAGCACTCCCACATTCCCACAGTGCAAATATTTGAAAGTCATTAATTGCACAGTTAGAGACTGTCCGTGTTGAGAGTGTCCATGTCAAAGTGCTTGCAGGACCACTTGGCAAGCATTTAAAAACAGGGGGGGGAAAGCCTTCAAAATATTTTGGTATTTCACAAATCCAGAAATAAACTACATCCTGCCAGTAAATGGATCTTGTAAATTAGCTTAGGCTGCTCTAAGTCCATTCAACTTCTTGAGTTTATGACACCAGGGGGCTAGGAAATGCCTAAGAATTTCTCAATTTTGGAGATAACTAAAAGGAGATGGATTTGACAGGAAAGGGATGAATATAGTTATCCTGAAAGTGAAGTCCTGCACAATGAACAAGGGCAGCAGCACTTGCACTGCAGAGCAAGCCTCAGAGCCACCTCTCTGAAGAGTGAGAAAGGAAATCCCGTGGCACCAAGGAAGACCTGTGCCAGGGGCTCACATCTGGATAGCAAAACCCCTATTTGGAAATGGCTGGTGGGAAACTCCCTCCATCCAATATCACCTCTTCAAGCTACCTTCTCACAAATTTTTGTTTGCCCTGGCACTGGTGCTGGCAATTGATCATGTCCTGTCTCTCAAGTATTGGCCCTTTGATAATTTTAACTCTTTTAGTAGGTCTATAAATAGTCAAACAGTCCTGTGTTATAGAGGAAATTGTTTATAATCACTGGAAATAGAACATGATATAAATATGAGTAGTGGTTTACCAGAAATGAGTAACTATAACAAGCGTCTTAGGCCACCCCTGCTCTAGTTAAGCTAAGTGGAATTTAGGTAATGGACAAACACCGGAGGTGAGAGAAAGAGATTAGTCAAGATTTTCTGTGAGAAAAATGTCAAAAGGTCCAGCTTGCTGGCAAGTACCAACAGACATATTCTTCTCATTACTTAGATTAAGGTAAGATGACAGGAGCATACTTAATTAGATCATCTGGAGTTCAAAATTCAGTGTTATTTCTTAAGACCACAAAAAACCCAGTTTCATTAAAGCTGAGTTGCTCTGACTGCTGTCCCTGCAGACGTTCTCACCTGCAGTGGCTGATCCCTTTCTAAAACCTGATTTCTGGATTTAACCAAGACTTCCTTCTTTAGCAAGGATTCCCTTTCACATCTTTACTTGTGATTATTTTCACTTTTCTTTCTTATTTCCACTGCTGAGCCGCACAGCCTCCATTTGCACCGGTTCCCAGCAGCCCAGCACATGAACTTGCTGTGTCCCCTGTGCCGTGCGTTGCCCTCCGCTCCTCAGCGTGCTGGGCTGTTGGACCATTAGCTGATCTTCTACTCACCTGTGTGCATGAAAGCCAGTCCTGTTGGAGGTGGCTCACAAGATCTGTGGCTTTTCAGCTGATGTCTGGGGGTTAACACATCTCTCCTCTTGAATGCCAACTTCCTCGAGGCAGGAGACAGTCTTTAAACACTGAGTCTGAGATGAGCACACAGCTGCATGTTTCTATTCATACAGACATGCCTGTCTGTCAGATACAGATAATTGGATATTTATCCATACATTTGCATGAGAAATCAGAGGAACTGTCTACAGAGGCAGAGACCCTGCCTTTCAAGGTCTAGCTCAGATCCCCTCTGCCTTTAAAATGTCAGCCTCCAGCAGCTTTCCAGACGGTGACTCTGTACCCAGGGCAGTCACGGCTGCAGGTTTGAGCAAAAAGTTAATTACAAATAATAAAGACAATAGAGGAGAGAACTCTGTGCTTTGTCTTTTTGGCATTAGGCAATTACTGCTCAGCTCATTTCAGAGGTTTATGCTTTTTTTTCATTTAGCAATGTCTGACTGATTTCTCCTCATGGAACCAGAGAGCACTGTATACCACCTGTACTTACCTTTTATCTCAGGAGTTCTCTCTTAAACCTGGCTCTGGTACGTGTGTTTAATAAATCTTTGAATTCTGTATGAACTTAATACTCTCTGCACTTAATCTTTTAAGATCATGCTGCTGTCAGAATGCCCCTCCCATGATATGCTGGTGGCAAAGTGCCTTATCTCCTCTGAAAGCTTTTTTGACTCCCAGCTGTACTCTCTCTTGTTCTTTAGCCAGGCTTTCAAAGTGCCATACACAAATAACCAGCTGCTAGACATTTATGTGGAACATTAGCCTTGCAATTAAAGGGAGGGAAAAAGAAGCTCTACTTTGGGGTCCTTCAGAGTTTCATGACTGCCTGTTCTACCCCATTACTGCAGTTCTTTGAAAAGTGAACAGCATTAAGGGGCCCAGCTGCTAGCAGGTCTCATTGATCAGCAGTTGCCTAAGGAATTATCCATGCTAAATCAAACAAGTAAAGTCATGCTGAAGGTTATGGGTGACTCCCCAGTCCTATCCACAGCATCTTCCTTCTGGTCAAATGAGCATGATGAAAAAAAAGGTCCCAGGCTGCAGAAGCAGCCCATCTGCAGACACAGAGGCTCCACTCCTAGTGGGTTGCTTGCTATGTCCTAGGCAGGAGAAGGCTTCTCCCTGGGTAAGACTGATCCATATCCAGACTGTCCTGCCATTTCAGCCTGTATCCATCCTGGACAGGATTTAGCTGCCAAATCTCAGTCCATGCTGATGGAAACACTTTTTAAACATTTATCACTCAATCGTAAGCAAGTTCTTGTGAGCTCAGCAAACAGTGGTGGAAGGAATGAACTTTGAGGAACAATTGCTAGCAACAAAGTGCAGAACACAGAAAATCATATATTCCAAATCATATGTCCAGCAACTAGGTAAGACTGGTTTTAAAAAAAAGATTGTAAGAGTTAGGACAGTCTGCAGGAATCTTGTGGTCACCAGTTTGCTGTGACGCTGTAGCTGAGGGGTCAGGAGCAAACATGTCTCCAAATAGTGGTGTATATTCTGATTTTAGAGAAAGCTACTGCGAGAGGGCGTGCCACTGCTTGGCTCAATACACTGTCCCCAGCTGGTGAGCAACCAGATCTCCCATCTCCCACCCAAAGGATGCTTGGAAGGCTCCATGAGGGTAGCCGTGTAGCTGGGAGGAGCTCATGGCAGCCGGTAAGTGTCAGAAATGCAAATGAAATACATTTCCTTAGGACATGAGACTTGAGGGTCTGCTACAGCTCACTGTGGTCAGCAGAGAAGGGAAGCCAAGACAGAGCTGAGTGTAGGGAAGGAAATGGTTTCTTTCCAACCTTCCATGATAATTTCATCGTTTCCCTTTCCCATATGAGGAGAACGGATGATACTGTTGTGCACAGAGTGAAAAATAAGTTTCCTGGTTTCTATTTCTAGCTCTGCATCTAGATATTTGTCCGATCTCCAAACCAGATACTTATGCTGATCCACAGCACTTCGTTTCATCTCTCTGCAAAACAGGAGTAAGAAAGGGCTGCCCTGCAGGGGGACTGTGAATATTCCCTTTACTGCTTTTAAAGGAAATTTTTATAACACTTTTAAACCATTATACATCTATATATATATATATGAAAATAATTTCATTGCCATTAATTTATAATTTGTAAAGAGAGAGCTCATCTGGCAAGCAAATGCACTCAGCAATCCCCACACCTCCACTTGAGATCTCACATACTTTGATGGGCTGCTGTCTGCCTAGGTGAAGAAATAGTTGGCATTTGGACTCCAGGAGTTTTGCCATATGACAGGATTTAATTAAAATCTGCTTCTACACATCAGGGTGGCTGTCCCCAGCCTGCCAGCATCAGCTCAGGCCACAGCGCTGGTGGGAGAGCTTGCTGCCCAGGTCTTTGGCTTCCCTTCCTCCCTTGGTGCAGGGCCAAGACATCTCCCAAAATGCCAGAGAGCTGCTGAGGAGGTTCCTCACCTGCAGCAAGGCTGGCAGCGCTAGCTGGCCCTGCTGCTGAGCTGCGGATGGACAAGCAGTGCTGACAGCACAGCATTAGGAGATGCTGCCTCACGAAACCAAGATATCTTGTGAGAATACTTAGTATCAGTTTTAAGAAAAAAGCAGATCGAGAAGGGTTTCATGAGCAACTCTCTGACTTCATTATGTTTTGATTTTCGTCAAATACCTTGCTATCTTTTCAAAAAGTTTTAGCTAGTAATTCACTTTAATAGTGTGCACTTATAGCAACACATATGAAAGTTTGTCAAGAATGAATGTTTTTAATCCGTACTATGATATGTGTTAACATTATGGAGATACAGTATTTTTAAATATTAAAATGTAACTATCAATTAAAGCTGTTTCTGTGTTAAAGTTAGAAAAGGGAGCAGCTGGGCTTTGCCTTTCCACAATTAATTTTGAGAACACATTTTGCTCCAGCTTGGAAGTCCAGATCTCCAGCCACAGCAGCTTCCTCTGCTCCAGGCAGCTCTGTCATCAACAGGTGGGGCTTTCAAAAGTGGTCTAAGAGTATGGGGGTGTGACAAACCCACAGGTTTTACTCCTACCTGCCTGAGCTACCTTCCTGGCTGCAAAACCTCTATAATATCCTGTGGTGCTCCCACATCCCCAGTCATTCAGCTGGGACACGGAGAGATATCTAGATGAGAGTGTGGGGAAAAGCTGAAGGAGTTCTTAACAAGTGAGTTTCAGGACAGAAATTGTTCTGTTTGGATTTCCTTCACTTTCTTTCAGAGCCATTATCTCAAATTTGTGTGTGGAAGGCAAAGCTTCTAATTATACACTGAAAAGAGTGCATTTTTTATAAATAGCACCAATTATTCTGCTGGGACATTCTCATCTGAATCAGCTCCTCTGCAGCTTTGCGGCCTCTCTCTTCTATGTGCAAGGAGAATATTTTTACTAATGAAACCCAAGTGGATCACATGTGACACAAAGGCTGAAGCAATACAATAGGATTTGGGTTTTTGCAGCCTCCCAACAGATGTGCCACCCTGAATTCACTTCGGTTCCCTGTAATTCTGCCCCTTTGTCACTCCTGAGTCCCTGGCACAAAGGCCTCTGGAACAGGGTTGTTACTACCATGACCAGTCTCACTGCACATGAAAGCATTGCTGCTCTGTGCAAGGCCTCAGTGCGTAAAACTGCTTTGTTTCTTTCTCTGAAGATTGTGCATAAGGCCCCAATGCCAAAGCAGGAGGAATCCCTGGCTGCACTGCAGTCAGTGTTAATTACCTTCTCCCCATCATCACCAGAGCATCGCATCAGCCGTGGGGCCCAAACCCTGCTGCCAGGCTGGGAGCCCATCTGCAGACACTGAGCCACACTCCGCTGAGAGACCATCCCAGCCTTCTGGTCAGCCACATCCCAGCTGGACACTTGGCTGTGCCCATCCCAGCAGTGGGGCTTGCCTGCAAACAGCCATGGCTCTTGCCTGTGTGTGCAGGAGAGGGGACGTGTGTCTAGAGGACACCCAGGACGCATGACCACCCAGGCCTTTGCAGCGGCTGCACCGCCAGACACTGGCTGTACCTCTGCAGCTGAGGGCAGGCAGGGATCACCCAGCCTGGGGCCAAGCCCATCTCCAAGCAGCAGGTCCCCAGAGCTGCCCTGGAGGGCCCTGACCCTGCTTGAAAGCCAGATTATCCACTGATGCAGGCCAGCGTCAGAGGCTGTGTTTATGTGGCAGTGAATCTGTCATGGAGAAGACATCTCAAGCGTGCTTGGGGCGAGCAATTCACAGGCTGCTCAGTTTATGAATACAGCTCAGCCAGGAGCGTGTGTTTAATTGCTCAATGTACTGTAACACCTGCCGCTTCCTGCATTATCCACTTGCCCCAGCACCAGAGCTGCCACCTTCTCAAAACAGTAATTTCATGGAGTGAATTGCCTTTCCATAATTATCTTTTTATGCAATTAATATTTCCTCAGCAAATCACAGACCACTCTGCCTCCTCAATAGGTAAAGCAACTAATGAGCCCCAGCTGCCAGCCATGGCTGAATGAGTCACTCTGCTGGAGAAACAGATATTGCATATTGTCCCCTTGTGCTGTTATTTGCCACTTGATATCTTGGTCTGAGGGTACTTGTCTGTCATTCCCACGATGGAGCTGGACCAGCCCTCCAAACCTGCCAGGTCTGGAGGGTGGATGCATGTTCAGAGTCCCCTCTCCCCACTCATCCTGGCCATCACCTCTGCCCCAGCCTGGTGAGAAAACGGTGCTGATGGCTCACTCCTGGCCAAGAAATAGGTGGAGAAGGTGCCTGCTATAAAATCTTGGCCCACTTGACTTCTATAATAGGGTTTATGAAGTTCAGAGAGCTACTTCATGCCCCATACTTTATGAAATGAAAGCAGTTTTACAGCCTTCTTCAAAGCAGGGAGACATCCCTGGGGCAATTTCTGTGTCATTTTTTAAACATATGTGCCACCCTTTCAGCATGTCTGAGAAATGTTTCAGAACATGCTTCCAATCCATTCCTCTCACAGCCAACGAGAGTTAGCTTTGCTGACCAAGGTCAAAAAGGCCTTTCTGAACTCTCTCTGCCATTCGTTGAGATATGTTATCTCTCCTACCTGACAGAGCTAATGAGAAAACCTTTACAGTGTACAAACACTTGAAGTGCCTTCCTGCAATGGGTCTTTAAAGAAAAAAATAGCGCTGAATTTCTTTTGTTGCCATTTACCTCTCTGATTCTACAAGAAGTTGCTTTGAGTCTCCTTTCATGTCTACTGACTAAAGAGAAAGTTTTGTCATCAGTATGTTGTTTGGTCTTTTTGTTCACTTGCTGTTTTTCCATACAGAAAGAAATGTGATTTGTGGGGTGAAGACAGAGATTCTCTGATTAGGATTTGTGAAGAGATGAAGGTTCCTGGCTGAGCTCAGGAAAGCAGCTGTGTACATATCTCAAGAGAGCTGGAAACCTGCAAGAAATAGACAAGCAAAGTGTTTAGGCAGAAAAAGGACAGACAGCCCAAATGGGATAAACAGAAGCATCAGGAATCCTGGGGAAACAAACTAGGGAGCAGACAGCAGAGCAGGGCAGGATGGGAGACTAAGTGTGGATGAATTTGGGTAGAAGCATCATGCAGACATTACTAAAATCCAAGGAAGAAATCCCGCCAGAAGAAGCACACTTGCTTGGATGGCATTTTAGCTGACAAGCAGAGGAAAATCCAGAACTAGGAGAAATTAACAAGAGGTGGGGGAAAAAACAAAACCCAAAAAACCCTAGTAAAAATCCAAGTACTGATGATTCAATCTCTCTTACTGACTCGGTTTTGCATATTTTTTCTCCTAAGACTGGAGCGTCCCCTCTCCAGAGTAAAAACCGAAAAAAGCATGTAAGAAGGAGGTAGCAATGAGCAAGGGGCCCTCAAAATCTACTGAATCACACTATTCATGTGTTGCAGCTTTGATTTCTCTCACAAGAAGGCTCCAGGTCTGCCAAATTGTTAATCTGAAGCTGTTAGCCATCACTTTAGGCAGTGAGCACAGAGATTCCTGTGGATAATTTGTAGATTGTATTTGTGCATGGGATTAGTGGTGAGTCCAGCTATATTCTGGTTTCCCCCCTCAGGAAGCCCTCCTATGGACTGTCTCCCTGCCCTATACAAAGTGGGGCTCAGGAGGCCTCGTGATGCCCTTCCCTGGACACCTTTATTGCTGCCTGTTGAACCAAAGACATGTAAGAAAGACACAGACCATACATTAGCCTCCTCCTTTCCCCAGAACTGAACAAGATCCAGAGAACAATATGGACTTCTACTTTCTACATGGCTCTTTCAGTTAATGTTTCTTTTGGGAGGGAACAAAATCAGCCCACAATTATTATCTTTTAAAATCTTCATGTCAGATCGTGAATTTCTGACCTATATTGTGCTTTAGCAAAGAGCTCATTGAAGGGGAATTTTGCCTAGAGTAAGGAGTTTGAGTTTAAATCTATTAATAATTAATTGCTCCATTTATTTATTCAAAAGCCCTGGTGAAATGGGAATATTAGCTGTTTTCCTTCCTCATGAACGAATCCTTTTCCCTGGTCTCATCTGGCTTTGTATGTGTTCTTCCCCAAACAAACATGTCAAATAGTGTGCGTCTGTGGAGGGAGAGGGTCAGACTTTTTGCGAGGCAGGTCAGGGTCCAGTCACATTTATTCTTCTCACACACTGTTTTGTAGAACAAGCTGGCAGAAAAAATGAAATATTAGCTTCATTTCCTGCAGATCCAAATTTTTTTAGACGTCCAAGGATCGAAGAGACTGAATTTAGAACAACAAACACCAAAGCTACAGAGATTCTGCCAGTCGAAGAAAATCTTTCACTGAAGTGATTTACTAATTTGGAAGATGCTGTAGAAGATCTTCTTCCATCAAGACTGTTCACCTACAAGCCCGTTCGGTTGCCAAGATTTGGAGGATGCATCTGTGCTAATCAGTGAGCCTTGTGTCTTCCCAGCGTATTCTCCACTCTGCTTTCAGTTACTCGATAACCCAAACCAGCAGGAGTCCATAACCTTCCCTTCTGTGCTGTCCCTCACATCATCTGCAGCAGGCTGGTGGGTCCTACAGCCAAGCCACAGAGTCAAGAGTGGGGCTGGGAAAACAACCCTGCTCTGTGCTGCAGAAAACAGCCACAGAGAAAGGGCCCCTCATCTCAGATGGGACTGGGAGCAAGCACTGTGTGGACACCTCTGTGAGCCCAACGGTCCTGCAGAAAGAGGCTCTGCTGTGCCACTTGCACACTGAACAGAAGAAATGGCTGCTTCTGAGACAAGGCTTCAGGGACTGCTCCAAGCACACAGCACAAAATAAAATAAAAGGACCCCATAGCCAAAAAACCCTCTGTGTGCTTTCAGGGAAGAGAGGCAAAACCACATTTCTTGACAGAGCTGCAGTCAGACCTGCCAAGCACTCAGGTGGGAGTGTTCAGATGGAACATATTGATGTTTGACAATTTAGACCCTTGACATCCACAGACATTTCCTGGGATATGAGAATATTGTATTCTTGTACTGCTTAGTGTTATCCAGAAATGCAGGAAGAGTAAAGAAACCTTCTTGTGTGTCTGCATGAGTGTAACTTGGTTTATTTTTGAGGCAGACAACCCAGCTGCAGGCTGCTGGCCTTCTGGGAATTGTGAGGTTGCAGACGACAATGTAAATAATCCTCATCTCTTCCCTCCAAATGATTTCTGAAACACCATCCAGCATTTCAGCTCAGCATCACATATACTCCTTTGTTTTTTGATCAGGAGGGAACAATTTAGGGCACAGATTTTATTTGAGTGCACTACATCTGCCTTCCTGTGAAGGTCTAGATATTGCTGCTGCATAAATACTGCCCCAAGGGCTCTTTCTAGCAGCTCTTGGGATAAAGTTATTTCCTTCCTCACAGGGGTTCCCATACTGAGGAAAGAAACATGAGGTTTCTATCCAGAATCCTTTGCTTTTGTATTTGGGTGTTCTTACAGCTCAGAAGAGAGAAGACAAGAAAGTGTTCCTCTCTTTCACTGTGCTGCTGACAGACCCAGCTCCTCTCTTTCCTCTCCCTGCCATGTCCTGCAATGTTCATTGACCCCCAAGCCCCACCAACGACTCCATCAATGAGCTCAATGGGTCTCCATGTTAGAAGAAATAGGAAGCCACACATTCCTATAGCAGTCTTCTTGTTTCAGTGTTTTAATTGTGCACAGAGATTCTCTGATTAGGTTAAGGGATTATGTCCATTGGCCAGCAGGTAGTGACATTACTGCAGGTAATGGCAGTGTTAAAAGGGGTGGACAGGGCAGTAGATAGGAGCTTTCTTCTCTGAAATTCTCTGAGAGCAAAGCAAGGGAATAATCTTTCAAGGATAGATTACAGCTCCAAACATTTGCCTCTGTTGGAGTTAAAGGCAAATCATGTGGTGGGAGCAGGTCTAGGTGGAATTGCAGTAAAATGCCTCCAGGAGAAGCATGATTTGAGGGCTGGCAACCTGCACGATACCCACCTGGGCAGGACCAAAAGCACTATGTGTGGTGGTGGCAGGCCTTCTCCATGACAGGAAACATGAAGCATCAGAAATCTTTCCTTCTTGTGGGGTTTACAGTCTTGGTTTGCAGATATACCACTTTGAGCCAATGTGGGGAGATCCAGGGAAGCCTCAAAAGCAGATCCTGTCTTGTTCAGTGCCTAGGCATGGAGCTGGTTTCCTTCCTCAGCTCCAGGTTTCCTGCCTAAGCCAGCAAGGCTGCCCCATATGGGTGTCTCTGCTCACGAGAGCTTGCCGGGATACAGCAGGAGACAGTGGAGAGACCAGCTGCCAGCCAGCCAGCCAGCACCCCGGCAGCTCAGGCATCACCTTTGCTGATTCTTCTCAGAAAGGACTCGAAGTGTCCCACAAAACTTCCCCCACTGCATTGGTCCAACCACTCTGCAGTGCTGGAGTTACAAGTAACCAATGCTGACATGAACTGGAAAGAGAAATGCAAAGAGAAAAAGAGGCTTTGTAAAAGTTAAACTAGCGTCAAGTAGCAGCAAACTCCACACCATCTCCTTGCAGTTTTCAAGGAAAGATGACTTCTTCCAGGTCTGAGTGCTGCATCTTCTCCCTGCTCATCTCAGCAGCCTCCCCATATCCGCCTCTGTAGCAAAATCCCTGCCTCTCTGACGAAGCTCCCTCCCCTCCCACCCACCTCTTCCCCACCCCTGCTTGTCCATACCTTCTTTCACATCTGCAAACTCAGTTTCTCTCTTGCTCACTGCGATTTCTCCCTCCACCTAGAAATCCCCATTGGACCCAGAATGCAGCAACCAGTGTGAGGGAGCCAGCTCTTATCCAGTCACAGAGCACGTGACCTGTAATAAACTGCAAACAGGTGAACACAAGGGTGTCATCCATCAGAGCAGACAAGGCCCCTAATGTCTGATGCAGCTCTGGGCTTCTATGTTCTAACCCAAAGGCAGATGGAATGCTGGAATGGTGCTCCAGTTCTGACCTGTTCGCTTTCCTGAGACTAACAGCACTCTACGTAAGTGTTTGGCTGAATAATTTTCAGCCCATCATTTCTTTTCATATTGTTTTGCTTCCATACACTGCTGTTGGTGACTGCAGATGTGTAACTGGTCAAAAGGCATTTTTTTTTCCTCTCACCAGTTGTGTGTTTGAAATGTTTAAAGTGAAGAATAATAACAAACAGAAGATGAATATTGAATCTCATACCTCTGGTATCAACTTCCAGGCAGGAAGTAACTCCTGCTAGATATATTCCAAGAGTTGCTGAACATTTTCATCACATTATGCTCAAATATAGAATTGCTTGGGCTTTGGGGCTTTTGTTGCAGAGTTTTAGTAGTTGGTTTGTTGGGTTTTATTCTGAAAGGTCCATGTTTCATTCAGTAGGGTTTGGGTGGGAAACAGGTTTGGAGTTTTCCTCACCACATCTAATGCACAAGGTTGGATGCACCTTCCACAAACTAAATCTAGAAAGTTTCTGGGTGAAAATAAATTTCTTTCATGGTATTTCAAAAATAAATTTAAGAGCTGTTCTCCGTGTGCAGCATGCTTGTGTGCAAAGAGGCAGGAGAGGCCAGTGGGCGTAGGAGCTGTGGTCCATGTCTGCATGCAGTACTCCATGTGCTGTATAACCATGTAGGACATGATAGGGGTAAGGGAGCTGAGTTTGCTGCACATCAAGGGTCATTTTTGGTAGACAAGGGATTTCAGGATTCAGTGTCAACTACGTGGAGGGGGAAGCCAAGGAGAGGGGTGGTCTGCCTCTGGGGAACATGAGCAGCCCACGGGAAACTGGGCCCTGCCAGGGGCAGGGGGAGGTGCATCCTGGAGCAGAATGGGGTTTCCTCCCGTATGACATTGGCTCCCAGCTTTGCTTCTGCAGCTTTGCCTTTAAGCACAAGCTACAGAATTTCCCATAGCAACGTTCTTTAATAACAGGCAAAAAAGAGCATCAGCTGCCCCTAAAGGCACCAAATGTAGGTCAAATTGCAGGAAGAGTCTTCGCATTTCACCCACCTCTCCTGTAACTCACTTGTGTTCTCACAACAACCCGTGGCCCAGCTCTGTCTCTTGTCCTAGTTCCCATTGCGTCCCCTTACACCACACTCTGTCACTGCTGCTGCGGGGGGGAGCGAGGCGAGCCCCTCACAGTGATGCTCTGCAGCCCCAGCAGAGAGGAGAGCCCCTCACAGTGATCTTCTGCAGCAGTGAGGAGGAGCAGTCCCACAGCACCATCATTGCTGTCACAAAGGCAGGTTTTATTGTATTTCTGCCCAGAAGTGCTGGCACTTTCCAAGGGAGGACAACTGGCAACCTGTAAGAAGGACACTTGCCCCAGCCCCCATCTGCCACCCCCCCACATGTCCACTTCCTTTTCCCCAGGGAAACATTGCACAGACACTGAAAATGCTGCAGTGGAGGCAAGACCACACAGACAACAGGGAGCCTTGTGCAGGGAGGTGTGCTAGATGCAAAGAAGCTTCTTGTGGTGGCTTTAAGCGCTCCTAGATGAATATATAACCACAAACTTGTCAGGGCTTGATTTGTTTTGGTTATCTGCCTGGTGCTGAAAACATATACATCTGTTTCTGAAATCACCACAGGGTAAGATGTGACTGCCTTCACCTCTGATCTTATGGGAAAACTGATCGACTTCAAAAAATAAACTCAAGGCAGAGCAGAGACTGTGTCTCACAAACTCCGTCCCTCTGAGCTGCAGCGAGAAGCAAGGGACATAAGGGCACTGGAGAGCAGGCCCTATGTGTACCCAAGGCCAATGGGATTGGGAGTGTGGGTTGGAGGACATGTTTTTTCCAAAGTCCTAGCCTGTCTAGGGCCCTCCTCTGCATTCAGCTCCTGATGGTAGGGCAGTCAGATCTGCCTGGGACCCCTGAGGTTTAGAGTCCATTATATATGTTATATTTAGATCCATTATATTTTATGTGTTGACTGGGAATGGAAAAACCTCCATCTAGATTCCCCAGAGGAAACCTACTGCATTGGCAAACAATTTTCTTTTTTCAGGGGGTGAAAATGAAACAGCCCTAGGAGGTTCCTTCTGGGCCGTTTCCCTCAGAAAAGACAGAGGGAGATTATTTCTTCCAGCTCATCTTTTCTGACACTATTTCAGTTATACTTGAAATCTGGCTTCCCACTTTATCCCTGTGATACTGTCTCACAACCACACATCCAGCATCCATATGTTCCTCCCTAAGTATTCCCTGTATTTCCCTGCTTTACTGCTGTCAATTCCAGATGGAGGTTCCCATTCAGTTCAGCTAGATGTTCCCCCTCCTCCCCTACTGTCCCATAAGCTGGTGGATACTATACTGGTGCTCAGCCATGCTTACACAAGCATTTTGGCTTGGCTTCATCTCACCTCGTATGTCTGTCCCTGAAATGCCTTTTCAGCTGCTCTCTAGGCTCAGTCCAGGCTGCCAGCATGGTGCCGCATGTCTTGGCATGAGGGCAGCAGCCCTCATTCTCCCTTCCCTCACACCAGTGTGACCTCTGCCCAGAGAGTTTGTTCTGAGTGAGTCCAAGAGACTCTGGACAGACACCTGTGAACCTTCCCCTGCTGGGAGCCAGGCAACAGGACTGCTGCTGGCTGATGGATTGATGACACATAACCAACAACCTCATGATTGATGATATTACGAGTAAAAGGGATAGCTGGGAAAGAAATCCTTTGTGGACCAGAGGCTTCTCTGTTAGCCTGTGTGATCTGTTCAGTACCATGGAATCCTGCAGGTACGTCACTCCTTTGTCACCGCCTAATGCTCACAGCACACACAGGCAGTTGCTGCTTTGGGCAGGAGCCCAGAGCCTCCCTGCAGTTTGAGGAAGGTGTGTGTTGCTCCCCATGGGGCACTGCCTCTTAATTACCTCTGTTAAAATGACTTAAATGAACACGGCAGCTTGTAGAGTCAAGAAGCTCCTAAGGATGCAGCGACGCAGATGTGGTCAGAGAAATATTAAGACAGCAGCAAGAAGAGATGGCACATTCCTGCCTGGAAGGGAGAGAAGAAAACAAGGAAAGAGAGCTCCCAGAGGCAGCTGAGATGCAGAGAGGTCACCGACTGCGGGCACACACCCAGCACTGCAGACAGGGTCCCTCACCCATGTGAGGGCACAGCATCTTCCCTCCTGTCAGCCCTGCAGGGCCAGGCGGGGAGCACCGGCAGCCAGTCACACCTCTCCGCATTGGCTTCAGCACTGCACCTTGCTGTCAGGTGCTGCTGGGCACAGAGCTGGGCATGACTCACCAGCTCAGCAGAGGTAGGTGGAAAGGGAACTCTGATGGGTTGCCCCCGAGCACAGTAAGGCACGATGGGGCAAGGACCACTGCTGGCAGGGCTCCTCCCACAGCACCTACTCACTGCGGGCTGCCCAACAGGGGTTTTTCATTTTATGGATGAAACAAGGCCCGAAAATTTCAAAGCTACTTGGGAATTGTAATTGTGTTTTATGCAGCAGGTTTAATGGTATCCGTGTGGATAAATCCCTTGGACCCCTTAGAATATCACAAAAAAAGACCTGGAATAATGAGTCATCAAAGGGCTTATTATATTTCCCACAAGAATTGATTGTCTGATGAGAATTCCAGATCAAGAAACCACATTTTAATTCCACTTCTCCTATCAGCCACAGGCAAGATCTAACTCATGCTCTGCTCTGAACCTCTGTCAAGTATTGTTAGCCAGCCTCTGTGATGTGCTCCAGCTGCAGAGGATGAAATAGTGCTGGTGCATCTCCTACTTTCCCTCTGGGACAGCAAGGCTTTGTTCTGGCATCCTTTCCCCGCTGGTGAGCAGACCCACTGAAGTCAGTCCCACTGCCTGACTGTGGCAGGGATGCTCATGGGGCTCAGCCCAGCTCAGCAAATGACTCTGATCCTCTTCAGGACTAAAACTGCTCAGGAGGGGGTAAAGTGCGCTGCTGATACTGCTGCAGGAATTTTTACGAGTTGCTTCCTACTAGAGCCCCATCCTCCTCTATTAGTGTCCAGACCTATGTCAGCAATAGTTGTCTTCCCTTTCTTCTACATTCTGCAAAAATTTCACTCGGTAGGAGCAGGGTGAAAGTGCTTCTAAATCCCTTTACTCTTCATGAAAGTGGATCAGATCAAAGATAACCTTCCCCATCATTCCTGAGAAGGCAATGATATCACCCTGCAGCCTGGCTCCTCCTTACAGTTCTTTAAATCCTCAAAGAATGGATCTTTTTTCAATGCTTTCCACACTGTGTTTTGCACTTTTCCACCAGTCCTGATCTGTGGCCCATAAATATCTTCAGTTGCCAGGGTGGAGAGTTACATAGGCACTTCCTTGGCATAGTTTACCTTTGCTTTCTGCCAAGGGTCCTACAGGAGCAGACCATGGTCTTCCACATGCCTGCAGGCAGAAGCTATTCCAGGGCATAAAAAATGCTCTTTTGTGTCATGTATTGGCAAGCTCCTTCTCACAGCATATCCGAGCTTCTCTTTACAGGGGACTGTAAAGGCCAAAATTTGTGTCCACTTTAATCCCAGTAGATGATTGTGAAGCAGAATAGAATGACTCGCTTTACATTAGAGAAAGCTGAATAATTCAGACACCTTCTTTAGGCCTCCTCATCTCTTCCCAAGATAATAATCATCCCACATTTTTGCCTTACAACAAAACCAGCCACCCAGGACTTTTCTGTATTCTCTAGGCTTGGTACTGACAGGAGGAAAAAGCACAGAACCTCTTGCCATTAGAGTGAAAAGAGAATTTTATTTTTTGCTGGAACGTGAGGCTTGTACATTTCTGGCTGCCTTGGAGGATGGGCAGTAGCAGGTGCCCACACGTACGGATCTCTGCTCACACATTAGGGAGGATGTTTATGCAGCCCAAGGCTGGGGACTCAGCCGAAATGGGAAAAAATCTTGCTGCAGATTTCCTCTGTGGTTTTGGCCACATCACTTTGCCTGTCTGTGACTCACTGCTCCACCTGCAAAGAGAGCAGCAGAAGCGCTGCCTGCCTGCTGCTGGTGGCCACAAGAAGCAGCATAGGCAGTGAGTGTCATGGGCTCAATGACCTCGATGGCCGGGAGTGTTAAAGCTGTTCCTCGCCCTACACAACTTGTCCCCAGCCCTCCAGGAAGCATCGCTGCTCTCCTATGGGATGCACCAGCAGCTTGTTCTAAGAACAAGAAATCCTAAAATGGTTATAGATCTTTTATCAGATGAAGATAATGATGCATCTAATATTACTGCGCAAAACCTCCCAGCCATGTCCAGTAAATATTTATCTTCTGTATTCTGAAAAAAAACAGGTGCCAGGTTAGTATCCTATGAGATTAATGCATTATTCTATTCTGCTCTACATTAACAACAAAAATTACTGAATATACTTTACAAGAGAAAAATATTTCTAAATCAGGACACCTAAATAGTATTCAAAAGGTTTATATTCAAAAGGTCAAATAGTATTTAAAAGGTTTTTAAAAACTCTCTGAAGACCTCTCTATATAGTTAATGTCAACTTTTAATAAAATTTGGGGAAACTGAGATTTGTCTGCAAACTGTAAGGGAGCCATCGTTCCGTTAGCACTTCTAAATTATCAAAGGGACACAAAGAAGAGAGGGAGATGGAGGGGGAGAGGGAGAGGCAGAGGCAGAGGCAGAGGCAGGGGAAAGCTGTCTCCCTCACCCCCTAGGCCACTAGCCCACTACTGAGGAGAGGGATGCGAGGCAGAGGCAGAGGCACAAGAGGCTGGGTTATTATTGCACAGAGCAGGGTATTTTGTGTCTGGTGGCATTTGGAAGAGGGAGAGTCACAAATGTGCTTTTGTCCTGGAACAGTGCCCAGCACTAAACTGGGTAAATTATAGCCCATGGTTTCTTGCTTTGCAAACCAACTGACTGACAGACCTCAAAGCCTTTTCACCAACCAGGAAAGGTCGACATGATGCCCACTATCTCAAGAGGTTTCAAGGGAGGTGCATCCCTGACCGGCTGCTCTCCTGTACTCCAGCAGCCATCCAGAAAGGAACCTAAATTTCTCAGCTCTCGCTGCCTGGAAGGCTGGTAAATAATGAAGATTTACACTCATAAATTCTGGTTACACTGACAGAAAATGACTGGAAAACAGTATTTGTGAACAGCCTGGTGAGAGCATGAACAGACACAGTGATGGGCTGCCAGAGTGCTACTGTGACCAGTGGAAAGGCACAGGCTTTGATATACAGGAATGATCCTGCCAAGAGGGTGCCCTTGCTGGGTCATCCTGCGTGTGTTTGTGCAAGATAATGGCCAGACCGGCAATTACTGGGAAATGTGGGCAGCTGAAAAGATGGAATTTTTTTCTGCCCAAGCAGCTCTTCAAAAGGCTCTCCCTGTTTCAAGATGTTACTGAAGTGCATTTGAAGAAGGCAGATTTTTTTTAAGCATTGTATGATATGAGGCAGCAGAAAAAGCAGTCTGTGTCCTTGGAAAGATACAGGCATGGTGGCAACTTGGGATTTTGGGTTACTATTACTGAGGAAAGCCTAAGTGGCCCATGTCAATGTGCACAGTCTCTGCTGGGAGAGCAGCTTGTGCACAAGCACCTCTGGGAACAGCCAGAAATTCGGTGTCTCACCTTCCTTCAGTAGTAAGACTTCCTCTGGTTATTGAGACTGGCAGCCTCTCAAGCCATTCAGGGGTCTTTATATTTCCCTATGATCATTTTCTTCTTCCAGTCACTTTTATCACAGGAATCTGACTTTGCAGATTCCCTCATAAAGAGGAATGTCTGGACCTGGGTCAAGTGATTAAACAAAGATAAATACAGCTAAACCCATTACCTTCAGTTTCACTGCCTAGCCTGCAGCTCCAGACAGGTGAGACTAACCCTTGCCTATCTCTACTCCACTGCTTGAGTTGAATCCCTAGTGACCCCCTCCTCTTCTTGCTCAAAGTTTCTAAGGTAGCATATGCCATAGGAGAGGCAGAGTTGGGGACTCAGACATGAAAAAGAAGATAGTCCTCTCCTAATTTTTCCATGATAACAGGAGCAGCTTTTGCTAATACAATTGTTGCATGTAGAGGTATGCTAATACACTTGCACAGAAAAAACCTTAAATCTCCTAAGCACTGGGAATGGTGCGAGCAAATCATCTGTGTGTGTGTGTGGCTGCAAAACAAGATGCATTGCTCTTTCATGTATGTGTACACTTATTATTTTTTTTGATACTTGCTCTTGTCGAGCTCCAAATATAATATTTTCCCTTCGAATGCAGTTTCCCTGCTCTGTCCTGAGTAAGAGGGATGATTTATCTACCTGTTAAATCAGCTGCTCGAGGCAGAGAGATAAACATGGGCCTAGGGAAAAAGCTTTACCAGCTTTTGACAGAAAGATTAAATGCAAGGAGTTGCTGAACCTAAGGCAGTGCCAGTGCCCAACACATGAATCTCAGCAAACAGTACAAATCCCTGCATTCCAGGGGCGCCAGTAGTGTGAGAAATGTGTCCCACTTAACTGTGACAATCGGTCTGATCCCAATGGGGAGCAAAGCTCAGTCAGTCCCAGCGCTTCTTATTGCTGCCAGCAGTATTGTTTGCACAGCCCCTCCTCTCTCAGCAGCAGGGCAGCAAGTGCCCCTTTTTGGGGCTATAGAAAAGCAGACAGTTGGTCCGAGGTATCTCACCATGTGAGGAAGAGCAATATGAATCCAGAGAGGGCTTAGGTCTTGCAAAGGGCAGGTTCAGCTTCTCCATCCAAGTTTGAATAGTATTAATGAAAAAGCATCATAACAGAAAATTTCTCCCCGTACTGGAAAAGGGCTGGTGAGATTTACTCTGGTAACTGTAAAGTGATAACACCAGTCACAACCACAGACACTTCAGCTCTGCCATTAGCTGAACCCTTCTGCTTTCCACTGCACAGACTTACAGGGTAGCATGGATCAGAATTCCTTTACATGTTTACACATATGTTTTGGATACCACAGCTGGTATCCAGGGTGCTAAACTTCCGCATTTCTGCTTCCACCAGAAGTGGAAGTTTAGCACCCTGGCTCTAATTTACTCATCAGGTTCTGGGTCAGCCCTCTCTCAGCAGCACCACACCAGCAACTCACTGCCCGGGTTGAGGCTGTGCCTTCCTCTGCTACCCGTTCTGGTGATTCTAACTGCTCAGCAGAGACATGCGTTACCCTTTCGCAGTCCCCTCATCACCCATCACCCCTGCACCAGCATCCAGGTTTGAACTATACACACTACACTCTGCTGTTGATGGTGCCTCCAGCAAGCAGGCAACACAGGCATGCCTGTGTCCTTGGATTTGGTGATGATTTTTTCCAGCACACGTGTCTCACTGGAGCACTGGAAGGACACAAAGAAAGGAAGAACTGAAACAAACCTCCCATGACATGTTGATCAAAGCAGGAACATTCAGGGCTTTGGCCGTATTCATTGACACCACCTTGAGAAGGACTGAGGCTGCTTTGAGGCTACAAGGGACACTTTGCCGCTGAGAATGTGAGAGGAAAGATGCCATCTTTCAGATCCACTGTCTGTGACATTGTGCTTTCAGCTACACATTTACAAAATGGAACGTGTTGCACTCCCACAAGTACTGAGGAAGCCTGTAAATGCATAAACAGGACTGAAAGAGGAATACTTATTTTCACACCTACTCTAAATCTGCTGTTCTGTGACCCAAACTGGTGTAAACTATCGCATGGGGATAGCATCAGAGAGCACCCTGCCAGCAGATCTTGAGCATTCATTTGATTTAGTCCTTCTAGGTGGCTCAGAGATGCACAGAAACATGCCATCTCTGGACTTGAAGAAATAGTTTCGCCAAGAACCTAGCAAGCCCCAGTGAAGCAGCTTCAGGCTGCAGCTAAAGATCTTCCACGCCCCTTGCTGGAGAAGCAGTGCCATAACAGAGCTCTGGGCAACAAAGAATGAAACCAGGGAGGTGGAGAGTAAAAGCCAAGTACATCATGAATCTGTATTCCCACGGACAGAGAGGTCTCCTAAAACTCATTTCCAGTAGTAAAAAGTGAACAAATTACCCATGTAACCTAAACTGCAAAATAGCACAGGCCTGGTATATACTGGCACCATATGTCTCATGTAATACAGTGCATATTCTCCCATTTTTAAAACCAGAATGACCACTTCAGAGGCTGTGGTACATGAAAAATCATAACAGACGTTCACATAGCATAGAGGAAGATGGCATAGAAGCGACTGTGTTGTAGTATAAAGATACTGGAAATAACTTCAAAATAATTAGCTTGTGTTAGTCCTGACAGCCTTGTAGTGGTCCGCTGTGGGATCTGCATTGCCATAGGCTGTTTCCATTGCTCGAGTAAGCCAGCTCCAGGCCAGCTCAGGAGCCTCCACTTGGCACCATCTGCAGTGCTGTGACTGCATTGTGGAGAAACCCAAATCTTCTGAGCAGCTCTTGCACAGAGCCAATTAAAAGCAGAAGAAGAGCAGAGAACAAATCAAATTGAGCAAAGACAAGTGTAAGGTCTTGCACCTGGGAAAACATAATCCTGGAATGCAGCACAGGCTGAGATCTACCTGGGGTCAGCGGAAAGGGACCTGGCGTCCTGGTCTGGACAACAAGCTCAGTATAGGTGAGCAGTGTGATGATGTGACACAGAAACCAATGGGATGCTGGGCTGTATCAGCAAGGGCATCACAAGCAGAGATAAAGAAATCATCCCACTCTACTCAGTGGTTGCCAGGCCACACCTGGAATACTGTGTTCAGTTTTGGTCCCCACTATGCAAACAAGATGTGGACAGGCGGGAGAGGGTCCAGAGAAGGACTATGAAGATGATCAAAGGACTGGGAAGCCTGCCATGTCAGGAAAGGCTGAGAGAATTGGGTTTGTTCAGCCTTGAGAATATAAGGCTTAGGGGAGAGTTTATCACCATGTTCCAATATTTAAAGGGTGGGTACAAAAAGGATGGAGACTGCCTTTTTACGAGGAGTCACCTGGTAAAGATGAGGGGTAATGGTACGAGTTTCTCCTGGAGAAGTTCTGACTGGACACAAGAGGACAAATTTTTAACAGTGAAAACAATCAGCCACTGGAATAATCTCCCCAGGGAAGTGTTGGATTTCCCAATATTGAACAATTTAAAATTTTGGGGAGACAGGGTGCTGGGCTATCTTGTCTAGGTCATGCTTTTGCCAGATGATCTTTGTATGATTCTATGATCCTCTGAACTTAAAAAGAGAAGTGATTTTGGGTTGCTTCGGTTACGTAGAAAAGATTAATGCTGTATTAACATGAGTCATATGCCCATGTGGGCAGTTGGAGCTCTGAGACTGCCATCCGGAAGACTTTGAGGTTGTTTGAGAGATTGGCAGTGCTGGGTGGACAGGGGTTTCACAGCATTCAGCATTACTGTCAGATGTGATACTTGTATTTCCACACCCCACAGCTTCCTGTCAGTGCTTTTCTTTCCCCACTCCTTCGCTCTACATTGTTCTCTCTCTGATACAGGCTGTTCCAATCCCAAAATACCTTCCCAAGAATTCCATCTTGCTCTGGCTTGGTTTGGATCCTCAGGGAGCTGTCTTCCTTAAAAATGAGCTTTGGTATGAAAAATATGGAAAATTCCACATTTAGAGACACAGCTGTATTCAGAAATCAATTTGCACTTACTGATTCAACAAAGGTAAAGGAAACAATGCTGTCCTTTGTGGGGAGAATATTACAATTTACTTGCTGTGCTTCACATGAAGAAGGAGCTCCATGGAAAGCCTTGTAAGATTCCCACTCTTAAGCTTCTGTTCCTCCTGCAGAGTCTCCATGAAAGCTGAAGAAAGATCAGTTTCAGGAAATCTGAAGAAAATCAGTTTTGTTTAAAATATTGGGGGTTTTTAATTATTTGGCAAACATTTAATGTGTTTCTAATGGAGCATAAAGTGAGTGGACTCATCCTCTAACACTTCATTACCTCCTCTATGCTTTGTTTATTGGTAGTGATGGCAACTGAGTGGCCTAGAGGGAATTGGCATTTAAATTTCTGTAGCAGCCCAACATAAAATTGTTTTTAATCTAGGTCGTGTACAAATGAATGGCTAGTTTTCATAGAATCATAGAATGGCTGGGATGGGAACAGACCTTAAAGATCATCTAGTTCCAATCCCACTGCCATGGGCAGGGATACCTTCCCCTAGAGCAGGTTGCTTAGAGTCACATTCAACCTGCCCTTGAACACTTCCAGGGATGGGGCACCCACAGCTTGTCTGAGCAACCTGTTCCATTGTCTGTTTCCCAAGCCCCGAAGGCGGCCGGGTCGCGGTGCCCCGGCACAGCGCCGGGCCGCCCGGCAGAGGGCGGGGAGCGGCAGCCGGGCGGCCGAACGTCCATCCCGCCCCGGGGAAAGCAGGCTCAGCTGGGGAACAGGCACCGCCGTCCCGCGGGCAAGGGCTCGGAGAGCGGGGCGAGCTGCGGCGGAGCCGGAGCCGCCCCGGGGCTGCCCTGAGGGGGAGCGGCCGAGCCAGCCCGTGGCGGCTCCGCCACCGCCGCACGGCGCGGCCAGGACGCCCCGGTTCCTTCTCACCGGACAGCGCGGAAACGCGATTTGAAGCCAACAGAGACTTCAAACCTGCGAGGGTTTGCGGGGCGGCTTGGGCGTTCTCTCAGCTCGCCTTTAAAGCCTGGAAGACCGGCACGGACAGGCGAAGGTGCCTATCTGCCCATGTAAACCGCCCAGCCAAAGGGACGACACACAATGTACTAACTCGTTCATAAAAGACATTGAGGGAAAAAAAACACCCTCCAACTTACTTTTTCCTCCTACTGGAAGAGATCGTGACACGAATGATATTCCAACAAGTCTGGAGGAAACTGTTAGTGAAAATTTAAAATAAAAATATTCTTAGCAGGAAAATCTGTGGAATCTACCCCATGTTTTAAAGCATTCCTTTGTCCTAATGTTCTTACAACTGATCAAAATAGGAAAATCCATTTTGGTGAATTTTTTTAAAGTGTTGGATCTGTTTCAATCTTCAGACAGTAGAAAAGCAAAATCCAGAGCTTTTACTGATTTCCTTTTTAGTTTGTATGTATTTTTATTGAACTTGTTCTTAGAAACACTTTTGATACTTTGTATTAACTAAATGGCCTTTTAACTTAAGCTAAGCTTAAGTTATTAACAAGGTTACTAAAGGAAAATAGCAATCAGCCTTTGGGGGAAACTAAAGCTTTCACTGGGCAAACACATGATACTTTACCTCCACCTAAAAGATGAAGATTTCATCATAAAAAGGAAAAGGCAGAGAAAAGGAGAAAATAATCTTTCCTCATTAAAAAAAAAAAAAAAGAAGTTTTTTTTTATTTTTTGAAATCTCTTATCCATGCAAGTCATACCCATGGAAACATTGTTTTCAGCTCAGTGGGCCTTTTTTGATGTATTTCTTCACCTTGAACACTTTTGGTGTTCATGCTTTTAATAAAGTAATTTGTATGCTTTGAAACTACCCTGTATCACGGTCACTGTTGTCACTTGTGTTAGTCCTTTTATTACTTGTATTAATGGAAGACGTAGAGACTGTAAGATTACCCAAGTGCTAATCAAATGCAGAACACACACAAAAAAAGGGGTTCTTTACTCAACACACCGGGATTAGGCAGGAGACCTGGCAGACTGCAGAGTTCAGGAACAACAACAAAACAAAAAAAGGTAGCCAGCCACTGAGCAGCCAGAATTAGCTTTACAATCATGACATTTAAAGTAATAATAAAAATGTGGCTGCCCTTTATTTACTTCTAGCTTAGGTATCTTTAAATATTTTGTCCAGAAGCTCAGGCTTTCTGCAGCCTCTTAACCAGAGGACAAGAAAGCACTATTTTTAAAATGAAAGCCGAGAAACCCACGTAATCAGAAACTTTAAAGAAAATACCAAGTGTCATGAGAGTAAGCAACACTGTTTTTCCTGACCACTGCTTCTCTTCAGATTCTGCTTTTGATGCAAAATTCAAGGTTCTTTTCCCCTTACATTCTTCAATACTATGGTTAAGTGCAGTATGTTGCCCTTTAAGTGAATGGTCTTTTTACAAAGCAATTTGATTATCTTCAATTAGGCTATTATCAACAGCAGAGATTAGGTAAAAAAAAATCAAAGTCTACAATTACATCCAGTTTTCTTCTCCTTACAGACCAGAAGGTCTGGACAGTTGTTTTACTTTTTGTTTATTATTAGCTCCCAGTCACAATAATTTTCAGACTCTGATGCACTAGAACAACACGAAATGCTTCGAACTGCAACAGAAGAAGCAACAAGTTACTTGGTATAATTTTTTTTTTTTCCCTCTAGGACTTCAAAACCACATGGAAGTATTTATTTGATGTAGATTAATTTAGTTACTTTAATTAAAATTTTGATTCAGAGTTAACTTTGATCTACATGTTTCTAATTTGAAAGAGAGAATCCCGAGATTTATAGATCATGTTCTCATGATGTAGTGCCCGTAACATAATATGCCGGTGCAACAGTGAATGGCGGAGGCTCCGCCTGTGAAAATCTGCTGGAACTATTTGGTTTGGAGCTCTCTGCTCTGGTCGAGCATTTGTGCATTATTACACATTACTTATTTTACAAAATAGCCTGCTAAGGACAACATCAGCTAGTGGGGAACTGTTGCACAGATTGTCTGTAACATACTGTGCTAGTGTTTCTGGAAGAGCAACACTCCTGCCCTCCCAGTAAAACGAAATAGTAATAAATGATGTGTGCAGGAGGCATTCCATATGGTTGTCTTAAAGTTGAACTGGAAGAGCTGTCTGAGAAGGCCCATAGTCTCGTAATGCAGAAGCATCATGAGATCCTGCCCCAGCCTTCCCAAGAGCAGCAGGGAGTAGCTGCAACTCCCTGGTAGGAAGAGTGGGTAGAGTCCCAACATGCAGAGTCAACTGCAAGACTTGGGCTGAAGTGACAAACTCTCTCAAATTATGTCCCCTGCTCAGGAATTCTGCCTCCAGGTACTGCAATAGATAAACTGGTAATGAACGGACTTATTAAGACATGTTTACACCTAACCTACTCAGTATTATACCAGGAAGTTAAATATAAAATTACTGATGATAAAATTCACAGGTGACATCAGGATTAGCAAACAAGGGAAGAGAAGTTGTTGTGCTATCCGATCTGAGAGTGCTTGGTGTCAGAAAC
The DNA here is from genome assembly GCA_013397865.1 of Struthidea cinerea. Classification (NCBI taxonomy): domain Eukaryota; kingdom Metazoa; phylum Chordata; class Aves; order Passeriformes; family Corcoracidae; genus Struthidea; species Struthidea cinerea. Next base: position 1,310,942 of record VZTI01005534.1, read on the forward strand.
ACGGGCCCATTCCCAGAAAGGGATTTTGCGGGCAGTGCCATGCGTGGCACTGCAAGAACAGGCCATTCCCAAGGAGTGATGGAACACCCTCTGGTAACAGCAGCTATGGAAAGGGTGAAAGGATAGTTTCATGGGGAACTTGTAGTGTCCTGACATGACGACATACTGTGGTGATCCTGAAAACATAGCTGTAAAGATATTTGTGTATAAATATATAAACATCAGTGTATTTTGGTTTAAGTGGATCCTATTTTGCCAGGGGCAGTTTAGACAATCATTTTAAAAGGGATGTTGAAAAATTGAGCGGGGTTCACAGGAAAAACAGGAAAACAATAAAAGGACTGGTAAAAATATCTTTTGTTGAGAAATTTAAAGAGACAAATTTGTTAACTTACTTGGAAAGAAATATTTTGAATTGAATAGATGACAGCATAGATAATATCTTCCTAGGGAGAAGATATCAAGAATGTATCTAAGCATAAAGAAAAGCATAAAAAGAACCAGTTTCTAGAAGGTGGATGCTGCCAAATTCATACAGGGAATCCAAGCCCATGTTTATAATGAGGAGAGTGAGGACAACGGGAAAGAAATTCTTTATCTCTTAATTTCTGCAGATCAGAACTCGGTGCCTTTCTTAAAGACAGCTTTATAGTTAAGCACAAGTTATTTGGCTCGACCCAGGGTAGCTGCTTGTGATATACAGAAGTGCACATTCCTATGGACTGCCAAAACATGTGACGGATGCCTAGAAACAAACCACCAAGTTTTGAAGTGCTTGTGAGCAGAGACATTCCTCGCTTTCCAGTCTTTGGGCCAACTACAGAGAGATCATTTCATATGGAAAAGCAGTAAACATACCAGTGCAAATTCTCAGACCCTAGTGTTTGAAAAAGGCTTTGTATGTGCCTCCTCTAGTCCAAAAGATTTCAGGACTGGTCTTGGGCAAGGGATTAAATTTCTGTGTTTCTGGCTACAGTCTGACTGCTCATTCCTTCTGCCATCCCTGCAGCCCGAGACATGGGCACCAATCTGGGTAAAAGGCAATCCACATGCATGGACCACTGCTACGATAACCAAGAAGCTTTCTTCTTTTTTTGGTGGATTATTTTTAACCCAGTTCAGCCTTCTTCCCCATCTCATGGCCTATGAACAGCCTTGTCAGCACAGCCAGGTCTGGGCAGCCATAGCAGCACCCGCTCTCCACAGAGCAGGAAATCCTAAAGACAGCACTGCCTCGGAGGCGCAGATGCCCTGGCTTGTTGCCGCCAAGGGAAAGGTCTGGCTTTTCCCCTCTCCCCCAACAGCACGGTCCCTTTTGCACCATCTCCTTTTGCTGATGTTGGCAATTGCTGGGTTAGGCATCCAGCTCAGAGTGGGCAGTCTGAGGGACTGTGACTGCTGGAGTGGCCTTAGCTACCTGCTGCATCACAGCATCTCTACCATCAGGCCATACCCTCAATTCCCTGTACAGCTCTCCAGCATTCCCAGGAAGGGCTCCCCCGGCAGGATCATCCCTCCCTCCCCATTGTCCCTAACAGTGCCTTTTCCTGCTCTCTTGTTAGCACCAGAGCTGCTGTGGCCACAGGGTGGGCAGGCTCAGCCCTTGAGGCAGTAGCACAACCGCCAAGCCTGGAGAAGAGAGTAAAGCCTAGAAGGTTGCATCCAGAAGTTTCTTGCTTACCAGTTGAATTCAGCAATATTCATCTGTCTCCATGGAGAATGGTTCATTAGGCTTAATCCAGTGAAACCCATAACTTCAAGGAGAGCACTGTATTGCTAAAGGACTCCTATTCTTCTACCAATAACAGTGGAAGACTCATATAGCATGATGAGGAAAAACACCCAGCACTGCTGGATGAAGGTCATTGCTGCTTCTATTGTACAGCAGAAATAAAAACACAAGCTGCAGCTCTGCACAGTTAGGTGCTCTTCAAAGAGCTCTTTCCCCGCACCTCATTTGGAGCCCGTCCCACCCTGCTACAGTAATTTGTAACTATGGGCTTCTGGCCGAGTTTCCTTCTCAGTCATGTAATTTCCTTTTCTTTTGTGGGCCATTTTCAGATTTTCAAAGGGAAAAGTTTGTATTCTGCTTCACTATCCAACAACCTATCAATGTGGAAGAGAAGTGTCCTTGATTTTGGTGTGGCTTATTACCAGAGTTTTTAATGCTATAAGATGTTTAACAGCTTAATGACACACTGAGTGAGAGCACCAGCACCATGGTCCTGCAAATTTGAATCTTTTCTATTTGCAGGAGAAATGTTGCTTGCATGATAGCTGTAGGATTTTCCTTTCTGCTTGCAACCGAGTGACCTTTCCTGGAGGAAGAGGAAGTTCGGCCCCAAGCAACCAGTTTCTCGGAGCTTGGGAAGCAGATGCCAGCCTCTTTGTATTGATGTGGTTACGTAGGATGTTGACAATCTTAAATGAGAGAATACTCAGTAATGTCAAGGCTGCTGTGTGCTACAGCTTGCAGAAGAACCCAAATGCTTTTCTACCTTTCCTTAGGCACCCCGTTGAAGAGCGCCAGGTATCCCCCACCACCCCACCTCCAGCACATGTCCTGACTTCCACCCTCTTTGCAGTGTTGTGCCTGAGCCACTGGGTGTTTTTTGGTAAGCTCATTCCACAAAACACAACCAGACTCTTCTGGTGCAGGGGTCAGATTTTGCAGCTGACAGAGGTACCTGCCAACTCCCAGCACTTTGTGCTCTGAGGACCATTTAAGTGTGGTTTTTGACAAGCTTGATTCAGTTTTATCCACTTTTGCAAGCATTATTTTTTATACCATTGGCTAAAAGATCAGTGTCAGTAGAGGAACCTTTCTGCCGCGGCAGGAGAATATCCAGCATTTCATGGAGGAACAGATTTGATAGTATAATACTGGAAAGTCAACACCTAATTAGACAGTCATTCTGTCAACACCTAATCAGACAGCCATTCTGAACTGATGTTGCCATTTGTAAAGCTTTATTCTGAGAGCCTGCAGACAGAGGAGAATTGCTGTGGGTGGTGGAGTGGGGGCTGAATGTACTCATTAAAAAAATTTAATCCTATGTCTTCTTAATAAGCGAGGAGGCAGTTTGCTGAAGAAGGGAAGCCTTTTCAAGCCCCAAAGGTAACATTTTTGCAGAGGGAGTACAAATTTGCACTGTCTTCCTTCCATAATTTGCTTCTAGATAGAAAAGATACAAAATCTTCTTCATGGGGATTTTATCTCCTGCTGTGATGGGTTGACCTTGGCTGGACACCAGGTGTCCACCAGAGCAGCTCACTCCCCTCCTCAACCAGACAGTAGAGAGAAAATACAACTACTAAAAGCTCATGGGTTGAAATAATACAAGGAAAGATGACTCACCAATTACTATCAAGGGCAAAACTGACCCAACTTGGGAAAATTAGCTTATTACCAATCCAATCAGAGAAGCATAATGGGAAATAAAAACTAATTATTAAAACATCTTCCCCCACACCGCCCTTCTTCCTGGGCTGAATTTTACTCCTGAGTTTTTTAATTCCTCCCCTCCAGAAGTGCAGGGGGACAGGGAATAGGGGCTGTGGTCAGTTCATCACACATTTTCTCTTCTGCTCCTTCCTCCTTAGGGGGTGGACTCCTCACACTCTTCCCCTGCTTCTGCCTGCTCCCACAGGCCCAAGTTCTTCACAAACTGCTCTTGTGCAGGTCCCCTGCAGGGTCACAAGTCCTGCCAACAAACCTGCTCCAGTGTGGGCTCTTCTCTCCACGGGTCCACAGGCCTTGCCAGGAGCCTGCTTCCAGCACGGGCTTCCCAAAGGGTCACAGCCTGATTTGAGCATCCACCTGCTCTGGGTTGGGGTCCTTCACAGGGTAAAAGTAGATATCGTCTACACCATGGACCACCATGGGCTGAAGGGGCACAGCCTGCCTCACCATGGTATTCTCCACAGGCTGCCAGGGAATCTCTGCTCTGGCACCTGGAACACCTGCTCCCCATCTTCTTCAACTGACCATGGTGTCTGGAGAGCTGTTTCTCTCATATACTCTCACTCCTGTCTCTGGCTGCAATTGCTGTTGCAGTTTTTCCTTTCCTTTTTAAACGTGTTATCACAGTGGTGCTTCCACAGTTGCTGATGGGCTTGGCCTTGGCCAGCAGTGAGTCCATCTTGGATCTGGCTGGAGTTGGCTCTTTTCGACATAGGGGAAGCTTCTGGCAGCTTGTCACAGAAGACACCCCTGCAGCCTCCCCACTACCCAAACCTTGCCACACAAACCCAACATACCTGACTATTAAACATATAAAGGCAACTGGCACACATTAAGACAAGGCAACTCCCTCTCAATCAATTAGCATGCCTGTGTTTACAAGAAGACATAATAGCTGTTATTTATACTGTACTTACATACTTAATTTTCTTTATAAATAAAAGCTTTATGCCTCCCTTTGAGCCTCCTCTTGCAGCCTTTGTCTACAATAGCTATAACTAAACTATTACTCCAAATTAGCCTGGCATTCAGTGTGCATTTGTATCACTCACATGCTTTTTATTGGGTTTTTAATTATTATTTTTTCTCTTGGTTCATTCATCAATCATATTTACAAGCCCATTGTTGCACTTATTGCCAGTTGAGTGTTCTCACACATTTCAGCACACAGACAGAAACTGCAAACTAGGGCAGCTCTATTAGGTTCTCTAATATTTCTGAGGAGTCTGAAGGTGCTGACAGCTTATGGTCTTTCCAAGGCAAGTGCAAGTGCCTCAAAGTCCATCTATCTGCAATTACTGGAAGGGGTAAAATGACACCGCACGCTTTTCCTCTCAGAAGGAATCCTCTCCCCAGAGGTTAGAAGTGGGGAACAAAAAGCAAAGTACAGCTGGAGATCTGATGACTGATACTCATTTGAACTTCCGAATAATCATCTGTTCCACACTGGCTGCTTTTGCAAAGTGAGCTTGTTTTGAACCCGAGTTCATTACCTTCCTTGCTGTTTTGCCAGACAATTTAAATTAAGTGATACATCAAGACCTAACCCTGAAGTTCTGCCACCCCACAACGCTCAGTGAGAGCAGTGGAAGCAGCTCAAGGATGGCAGAAGCAGGCCTCTGTTTTGCTTGGGCTATGTACTTTTTTACTTTTGGTCCTCACTCAAGTTTTCTTTACACCAACTTTGTATAGTAGGTGCTTCAGGGTGGAGAGCATCAAGAAAGAATTTATTTCTCGGAATACAGTGTAGAAAATGGTGTTTCTCAGGGCTACAGAAAAAGGGAAGTTGCTCCAAGAATCCAAGCCAGCACATAGTCACCACAACCCGGTTTGCATACAAGTCCATTGTCAACCGAAGGAACTGGAAAATTATGGCTATTTATCCATCCCTCTCTTTACCCCCCGTTGTGCCTCTTCTGGCAAAGCAGCTGAAGAGTTTGCATTGTTTCAAATTTAATGCTTGCAGATGGTTTTATTTAGAATTTGTTTTATTGGTGAGACATGCTTCCTCTGTTTATTAAATTGTGCCTACTTTTTGTCATCGGTCATGTTGCCCACAATTTCTGCGCAGAGCTGGAGGGTAGGGTTTGTTGTTACTGTTGCTGTTGGGTGGGTTAGTTTTTTGGGGGGTAATTTGAAATACGATGAAGCTCCGAGCGCCAGGGAAACACCGCGTCTTCTCATTCACTTTTTTTCCCGCAGAAGAGCATGAGGTTCCCGACGGGCGGGCAGAGGCGCGGGGTGCTGCCGGGTGGGACAGGCGCCCGCCCCGGA
>VZTI01005534.1:1317975-1361001 GCA_013397865.1 Struthidea cinerea
CGGGGCGCTCCCGGGGCGGCGGCACCCGGGGACCCCGCGGGACGCGGCGCCGAGCCTGCGGCATCGCCCGCGCCCCGTGCGCAGCGCCAGGGCAGAGCTGCCCGTGCGCCGCTCAGCCGGGATGCTCTCTTAACTCGCGCAGAAAAACTCCAGATGCATATTCTGGGGCCTTTTCCCCTCTGTGGGTTTGGGGGTTTTTTTTGAGTTACAAAACTTCTCAAGCTTCTTTGCAAATGGTCCGATATCACTTGTCGTATTTCAGAGGGAAATGGAAGATGCCTCCAGAGTCCCCTTTCAGATCCCTGGAAAAAAAAAAATCTGGCCCGTGGGCAAAACTGTTGGCTCAATGTTCCTTCCTCTTTTTCCTGTGATTAATGCCTCTCATTAATGGGAGGAGAACTGGCAGAACCAGTTAAAAAAATACTAACCTAACTGTAAGATAGGATTGTTTTCCAGCATTGCAGGTGTGTGCAGAGGTTTGTTGAGCAGCAAAGGAGTCTCAGCCCCAAATATCCAGCAGCCCCTTGGATCCGGTCCTGCCAGCAAGGTTTAACTCTGTGAGACTGGCGGAACACAAGCTCGCTGCCTAGGTTGGGCTTCACGTCCCCTGAATTTCCATTTGTCTAATCACCAAGTTATAAGCAGTGAAAGTGGAAAGCGAAATGAGTCTCCTGACTTTGTAATGAATTGTGTATAAACCCCACAACAGACAAGCATGCCTGATGAGGACAGTGTGCTTTTGCTTTTCAAGTGCGAGCTGCAATCAGAAACAAAAGTATTGAGATGATGGGTGTTTGCTTCTTGCAAGGAGTGCTTGGACCAAAGGTGCTCCTGCTCTAGAAGGAGTAGTTTAGCACAGGGCTGAGTGATGTGGAGCTCTTAAAACACATGCAGCCTGCAAAGAGTTCAAGTGTCGAGGCTATTGGTGTGGCCAAGGACTGTGTTAGCAAAGGAGGGGTTGGCTGCTGGAATCGCTTACTGGGGAGGATTTGGGGTAGCCGTGGGAGATGCCAAAGTTTACCCTGGCTCTTAGCTAGATGCTGAATCAACCGATCTCACTGCAGCATGGAGTAGCAGGACCAGGGGAAGTCGCTGTTCCCTCCTGCCCAGGAGTCAAAGGCTGCAGCTCCTTTCAGCTGTTTGTGAAGCATGAAGGAGGTGCTCAGGCTCCTGACTCAATGCTGGCTTTGGGGCAGAGCTCTCTGGTTTTGGGATACGTTCTTCCTCTAGCATCTTTGTGGACCATGCATGAAGCATGGTGCTTTCTGGGGCAGTTTATGAGGAATTCTCATTGTGAGCCTTGTTGGTCACTGATAGCAATTACTTGCACTCTTTGAACAAGTAAAGGGGAGGATTATTGTGGGGGTAATACCTGATTTTAAATAATGAGGGCAAAAGCAACGACTTCTTTGAAACCTGATTTTTTATTAACTGGTGCAAGGTCCATCTTACTGGGATGGGATGGGATGGGATGGGATGGGATGGGATGGGATGGGATGGGATGGGATGGGATGGGATGGGATCAGCTTGTTGCTCATATTCCTTGCTGGACAGTGATGGAACTGCGTGAAATTGGTAGGATCAGTGTAAAGGTTGTGAACACTGCACGAGGAGCCTGAAGCAGGAAGGCTCCTGCACTGCAGCAGGCTGGCTTTGTGATCAGGGGGAGGCAGGCAGTGTGCAGAGTGGAAGTTGCCACTCTGAGTCAGGAATCAAAGTATGGATATTGAGGAGAAATACCAGCCCAGGCAAGAGAGGTCTTTGCTTCTTTTATAGAGAGTACCATGTACACTTTATCCTTCTGTGTTTTTTTTAATATTCTTTTTTCCTTTACTGACTCCTTTCTCATGCTGGTTAATTCCCAAGTGGAGTTGTGGGGTTTTTAAGATTTTTTTCCCTACGTCCATTTATGCAGGAGAAGTACATGCTTTTACCTAGCTCTTTATTCTTAATGTTGCTGTTAGTAGGGCCTGTCTCTTGCTGGTTCATCTATAAGTGCTACTAAACCATTTCCAGAGCTCTTGAAATGCTGCCTAATGTTTGTGACATTTTGGTGTAGCATATTTAAAATCATTATTGCCAATCCAGTGGTACATGGATGTGAAAATTTGCACAGAGAAGCTAAATGTAGTCCCAAAGACAAAATGGTTTGGGTTTGTTTTTTTGTTTGATAGTCAAATAATAGTTAGGTTAACTTGGGGACCTTCAGAACAAAGAAGTAAGTTGCTAAAACTTGATCTGAAGATATAAGACTGGGTACCAGTGAGAAGTAATGGGTGTTGTTCCCAGTGGAGTGAGTGCAGGTGGGAACTTCTGATGCCTTCTCTGCTCTGGGAACATGTGTACCTGAGACCTGTGGTTTTCCTAAGTAAAGCCAAAAGAAGCCAACATCACTTGTATTCCTCAGTTTGCATTGCAGGTTTCTTGCCTTTTGAGAAATCTGGAGTCAGCTGGATGCACATCAGGGTTTGCTTGATGTATGTCCTTGTGTCAGTGCTGAGTTGTCTGATGTGTTCTCTCACCTGAGCCGAGACCCTTCAGACCCCGGGGCTGAGAGCTGCTTGAGGCGCAGGCATGGCCAGTGAAGGGGAATCAGCATGTGCAATATCCGCTGGCTTTGAGCAAGTGGCAGAATTCCTGCTGGCCTGCAACTGGGCAGCCCTGCTGTGGGATGCTGGCTTTGCTCCTTCACGTGTCACCCCTTGTCATGCTTGTGGCGTTTCTCATTGTGAGCGCGTCTGTACAGCACTCCTGCCCGAGGCTCTCTTGTAGTGGGTGAAGTTTCTTGGACCAGAGCTCTTGTGCAGCTGCAGACAGTTTTAACGCCTCCTCTTGCACTGACCCCTCTGCAGTAAAGAAGGCTTTAATTTCAGAGGGTTTTCTGTTCTCCCTGTGACCTCTTCTCTGCTACCAAAGACGTTTTTAAATAAAGGCTCTAGAGCCATGTTCCTTCTAAAGCTACATAGCAAAATGTGGCTCTTCAGGAATTCCTGCTAGTTAAACTTGTCTGTGCAAGTGGATTCCGGTAGCAAGTCCAACCACCCTAAGAAAAGCAGAGGACAAGGTGAGAGGTTCGTGTTGTCCTGTGTGGCATCTTTGGAAAGAAGATGAGGGAAAAGTGCTTTGGAAAGAGAAGAATTTTGCAGGTACAAGAGGCCAAAGAGCAATGGAAAAAAGAGCAGTCCTGTAGCATCTTTGAAAGGTGGGAGCAGCCAAGATGGATGGAGAAGAAGCCTGATGAGGACAGCAACACAAGTATCCCATGTTAGAGAAGTTTTTCTTTATGATGCCCACCACATGAGGGACAATACTGATAGAAAAGACTGCGAGAATTGAGAGCAGAAAAGCAGAGATGAAGGAGTAAATTTTGACTTGGCAACTAGAATCACATTTTTCATGTGGTTTTTTAGAAGTCTGGTCACTGTCCTCAGCACATAGGCTTTGAAGTTCAGCTAGAAGTGAAGGTGGTACTAGCACAGGCATTTTTCCAACTTCCATTCCAAGCTCTTCACAGAAGTGCAGGAACATATGTTTCTGCAGAGAGACAGTCAAGCAATTAAAAATATTGACACTTAAAGCTTTGCTATTGTGTTTCTTGGTCATCTCTCCGTTTGTGGGGGCAGGATGGCTTTTATCCTTCAGAGCTGTTGCTGCTGAAAGGCTGCTTCTCTGCAAGGCTGGGAGGCAGTACTCTGGCAGTACTCGGGCTCAGAACAGTTTCTCTGCAGTCAGAAGGTAAAAGCATTATACATATAATTTAAGGTTTAGCTGCAGAAACTGGCAGCCTCCAGCAGTCAATCAGTAATGCGTACTGCAGAACTGTTTCAGTGCAGTCCTTCCCTCATGGACAGCCGTCAGTGAGGGGCCCATCAGAAGGGTCAGTCATAAGCCAAGTTGTCCAATTTGAGCATGCTGTGCCCCCTTTCTTCTCTCTTCCTTAGGCTTTGGCTTTTCAGTAAGGCTGGTTTTTCTTCGCCTGTAGTGACTTGTCCCAGAGGAGGGACTGCTGTTCTAAAGTCTTGGCGTCAAGCCCTACTGGGGCTGCCACTCCCAGCACTCACCTTGCTGCCTGTGCTGCTGTCAGCTGGGGCTGGCTCCTGCCCGTGGAAGCCTGGCTGTGGGTAGTGGGGGGAGATGTATAAGGACAGGGTGGTAAAAGTTCATGGGAGGTGATGTGGGGGATTATCTGGCGCGGCAGCTCTAGGGTTGCTGTAATTAGCTTCCCTGAGAGCCAGCAGAGCTCCTGCCTTGCGCACTGGGGAGCTGAGGCACTGAGCATCCTGTGCTGGTCCCCAAGCCAGGTCATCTCTGTGGGCTGCACAGCACTGGCTCCAGGCTCCTGACTGTGGATCAGGGCGTCTGGGGTGCACAGCTCCAATGGTCCCCCACTAGCACCCTTTCAGAGTGTTTCAGAGTGTTGAAGGCTGCTCATTGGAGCTGGTATTGGTCAGAGCCATCAGTCATTTGCAGGCTGATAATCAATATGAAATATTTTCAAGTACATTCTGGTTTTAGTACAATGAAGCTTTATTTTGAAAATGTATCATATAAACTGCACCATAATATGCTGGGTGGAGTTAAATGTGGTCCTTCAACTGCAGACTCAGACTAAGTGTTCACAGCATCTTCCGTGAAAGATGTCCTAAGTTTCACTGGAACTACCTTTCCACTCCCAGTATGTTCCTCTCTGCACCTTTCGTTTGTATAAACCTTGGCTTCCTCATGTCTGTGTATACCAAGGGGCTTTGCTGTTGTTTGGATTTATAAATTTCTTTTCTTCTGATGCTGCTGGAGTACTTCATGTGGTCTGCTACTTTCTTTGATTTGGAGACTCCTTGCTTGGAAACGCTAATGAGAATGCTAAATACGCCACAGTTTGCAGAGTCCATTCTTTTTATCAGTTTAGGGGAAATTAATGAAAACAATTGGAAACTGGCTGAAGAAAAAATCAGTACTGATGACACAGAAACATACTTTTATGAACAATAAAATATGTTCTATAGTTGTCATTTTTCACACCTAGACTTGCCGATTATCTTTTCTGAGATCAAATTAGTTCAATCAGCTTTTGAAGAATAGAACCTTTTAAATTACTGATTTTATCTTCCCTTTGTGATTGTAAAGAGAACATTCTTATGTATGCTACGTTCTTAAGTTGCTTAGTTCCTTGAAAATTCTACCTCAAGTAGTGAAGGGCCGCTGTGTGGGTGTAGAGGTGCCTGACCCTCAGCGCAAAGTCCCACCAGCTAATGCTGCATTGCTGTTGCAAAGGGCGTACCTCCAGAACTGTGGATCCACTGATTGCATCTCCTGGATGTGTTGAGAGCTAGCACCAACTAAATCAGATGCTAACATAGCCTCTCTAGGTGTAATGGAGTTAAGTGGTGATTGGGTTTTTTTAACCAGGTCTCATTCCTAGTCAGGTGTCGAGATGTTGCTTTTGAATTCTTCTAGGATAGTTGGTGAACATTTGTAGTCCCTTGGTGACTTGCACATGTGAAGTCACACTGACATGCTCCCTCTGCTTTTTGGACTGGAATTGAATGAATTCTTGGGCTCTTTCCATGCTTCCGCTAATCAGCGTTTTAAAAATGTCCATAGAGCAAAGGACCAGGTATTTCTATGCAACCCAATACCTTTATGTAGAAGACGCACTTGAGGTTGCATGTATGGACCAGAAGTGCTTGGCCCCCACTGGAAAGTTTTTTTCTAGTTAGCTGTGTTAGGATATACAGGGTCTGAACACCCCTCTCTCTGTATGGAAGGGAATGTGCAGATCAAGTTGTGGTGGTGGTGAATTCAGCACACGGATATCTGGTTTCTTGGCAGATCCGACGCTGGGAGTATCTGGACTGCTGCCTGCCCCAAGGAAAAGGGGGTCGGTGTGACCCATGCTCAACCACTACTCATCCAAGTCATGTAACATGAGTCCCTAACCTGTAGACAGATTTACCAGCTCTGAATAATGTCTGTTGTGCTGCGAGATCTTATCTTCCTAATGGCCTGCAAGACGGTACAAATGAGGAGAAAAAAATACTGCTCTTGCTTTTGCTTCCTCTGCATTTTGTGGAACAGTTGATGTGTTCTCATTTTGCTTGCTGTGTTTGTTAGTGCTTTTAAAGGACTGAGCTTGTTTGTCAGAATTTTGGGAACAAGTGAAAGTAAGATCTGCTCCTAACTTCTCATTTTCTCCCACATACTCCTTTGCTTTTTGCTGAACAAGTAAAAAGAAAGAAGCTGCCTGCCATGTCCTGAAGTCCAAGTAGAGTGAAACCACTGTAACAAGCATAGAGGAACTATCCTGTGACGTCCTTCCACAGAAACAGGCACCAACTTGATAAATGGTGCCAGTGCAGGATTTTAGCTTTATTTTACATCTGTACCCATAGGTCCCAATGGAATGGGGATTCCCCTGAACCTGAGCATGCCTGCCTAGAGGTGTTGGTGCTCCAGAGGCTTTACAATTCTACATTTGATTCCTGAAGCTTTTGAGTTAGATGGTGGGAATGGGCACTGTTCAGTAACCAGGTGCCTTCTGGAAGTCCAGAGGTCTTACAGAGGAGTGGAAGGTTCCCATCTGCCTTTGGGATAAAGAGCTTTGGGTTGCGATTTGTAAGTAATACAAGTCTGCTCAAAAAACTTTGTCTCATGTGACTGTATCAAGAGGGAAATCTTGTTTTGTGTTTCCTGACAGAATTTAGCAGCAGTCTTACCAAAAATCACTGGTGTATGTTTAGGCAGACCAGCACTTGGTTTTTGCTGTTGAGTGTGTCGTTGGCTTTGTGCAGGACCAGGGAGCTCTGGCAAAATGCGCTGAGTTTTCTGACTCGGTGGGGCAGTTTGATTTTAGTGCATAGCTTGGCTGTGGCTCACAGATGTGTGTGCAAGCCTGTGCATCCAGTTCGGTCTTCTGACACCACTAAACATTCACCAGTGGAAGAAAAAGACACCATACTGCAGGTAATCTTTCTTTTTTAAAGAAAGGAAAAGCTGGAACTTCTGGAAAAGTGTTGAGTGAAAGGCTGTCTTGTTAGAAGATGGATGTGCTTTCAGAGGGGCTAATTTTGACGCTAAGGAAATATATGTAGAGCTGATTGCTGGCCAAGTGCCAGTCACTGAAGGGCACTGGAGGCTGAAATGCCAGGCGGTGCTGGTAGTGCTGGCACTTCAGCCCATGACGGTTGGGTTGCATGAATTATCTCTCTGCCTTCCATCTAATTTTATCCAGTTGATTTTTCATGAATCATTTCCCATCTCTGTGGGTTAGAAATTAAAGTGGAAGTTTGCTAGCCAGAATAGCCACAGCTGCTATTTAGAAACTAGTGTCTGGGGTTTGCTTCCTGCCCACCCCCACGCCTTCCCTTCCCTTTCCCTTTTTACCTCCATCATTGTTCAAATACATGAATCACTAGTGTTGCTCACCCACAAAAACTTCTAGGCTGACCAGCCTGCACAGGTGCAGGTGTCTTCTGGATGCATGTGACCTCACTGTGGGCAATGGGGGTGGCAGGCAGGTGCTCAGTGCTATGTGGCAGGGTCCCAGGTGCACAGTGAAGCTGGCAGGACATCTTGAATTTCCTACACGTGCCTTATAAAGCATTAAAGGCACTCTAGTGTCTTTTCCCTCTCCCGACACAACAGAAGAGCAGGAGTGTGACAGTGGCCCAGCCTGTAGTGTGCCTACCAAATGCTTCCTCACTCCAGCTTTTTTGTCTGTCCATGAATGAGAGTAAAAGGTCATTTGGGCAGTAAATTCACATCTCTGCTTCCCTTTGTTGAGCTGTGTGCCCTTGACTGCTGTTGCGGCTGACATCTGGGCCAGCAACAAGGGAAGGATAAGTTCATTATCCAAAAGTTGAGTGCTGCATGCAGGGATCCAGGGACGCGCATGGAGCTGCGTAGCATGGGGTCCTGTTGGTGAGCAGAGTTTTGCTGGCAGCTGTGCTAAGGATAAAAACACATTCCCTTGAAATATAGTGAGCACTAGATAAGTGAGAGAAGGTCTCTAGCTTGCTCATGTTCACTTTTAATCGGTCTTGGATTACAGCAAATGCAGGGGACTGAATGAGTGCTTGTGTTGGGACAGTTTTGAAAATTGCCAAGTGTATGCCCCAGGAAAATACAGGCTGGTGGGTAGCATGACACCAATCCTGGGTAAATATAAAGTTATTTATACCTGAAAATTGGTGTCATGGAAAGTGTCTTGTACTCCTTGAAAAGGTCTGATTTTGTTCACTGAGAAGCTTACCGTTGGTTTAAAGAGAGATCTCTATATGTAATACATATGTACGTATAAAAGGTAGTTAACTCAGTGTGTGAGAACCCAGTTAATATCCAATGCCAAAGAATATCAATAAAATATAAGTGGCTTAGGAAGTGGGGGTAGTGATTGATAGAGAGCCAGCATCCAATAAATAAACTGAAGTGGCAGTATAAACAGTAAGGAGGATGAAGGATACTCTAAGCTAAAGGACAGTACTAGCACACTAATAAATCAACCAGTTGAGGATTAACTTCAAGATGAACGTAGAAAATATCTTTTCAGCATCAAAAGATCACGGTTCTGGCATTGCCACCTTAGATGAGGGGAGCAAATAATCCAGCTATTTTAAGCTAGAGCTTGATCATTTTACAGAAGAGTCTCTGCAACATGATATGTGGAGCTGTGTTTTCAAAGAAGTAGATTTGATGACCCTTCTCTTCAGATAAGGGGAAGGGAGAAGCCAGATCTGCCTGACACTTACTCAGTGATGCAGAAGAAGACATGACTCACCACTGGCAAAATGTGTGGATGAAACATGTTTGGTGAATTGTAGCTGTTGATAGGGGCAGGACGGTGTAATGCAGTTTGTTTGGTAAATGAGGTTATTGAAACCAAATCATTTTCATGTGGACAAGTGGAGATTTATGAACCTGGAAAGGCATGTCCTGAACGTGATCTGTGAAGGCAGGCTTGTGTCCTGAGCAGTCCCGTGTGAGAACATGGGGGTCAGAATGGGCAGGCAGCTCTGGGGAACTTTCTGTGCCAGATTCTAGCTGGAAAAGACAACCATGATTTTGGACACAAACAGGGTGGTAATGAATCAGGATGAGGAGGTTGTTTTATGTCTGTAAACCTTATATTTACTTCAGACTCAGTCTTACATCAGCATGGCTTTCTCATGCCAGCATCTTGAAGTAATGTAGAGAAAATTGGATGAGTTACACAGAAGAATGATGAAAATTGTTGGAAAGCTGAAAAGATACTGCATGGGTGCATAGCCAGGGTGCTGCTATGTACGTGGTTTTATTCAGTGCTTATCACTATTGCTATCCAAACACCTTTCAGTAGTGCCTTAAGTAAGAAGGCTTACAGCTGCCACTTAGTTGTACTCTTATTCTGTCCTTAGGGAGAAAAATGGTGAAATAACATCTAGTTTTAGTACTGGGGTTTTGTGTGTGTTTTAACTTTATAAACATAGGTATATATTTATGTTGAAGCCAAAGGCAAAGAAGGGGAACTGGCAGTTCTGACCAAAGATGGTGAGGTTTATTACAGCCCCATTAACCTGGGAAGTAATTCTTTCCAGTTGCTCAAAGCAGTGTCCCAGCATGCCGGGTATTGCAGCCTTTCCCATCAGGTTCCAGGGCCCTTTGAAAGAACTGCTGCCTGGTGCCCAGAACTAGAGAGAGTCACATATGACTTGTCTGTGATGGGGATTAACAACTGAGATGAACTCATGAAATGTTGGCTTCCCTTCTCATGCTAATCTCAGATGGAGGTTTTGTCCTGTTTGTAGGCTAAAAGTAAAGGAGTGGGACGTACAGGGTGTCAGTCAGATTGTCTTAATTCTCATTTCTACCCTTAAACTGTGAATCTGTGAGATCAGCGCAGGGAGCTGAGTACAGCAAAAATGAGAACTTTCCATGTATTTTAAAAATGCAAGCCACTTACATAATCCTTTCAGCTGCAGTGTGTACCTGCCTTGGTTCTGCGGCAACAGTTGCACTGTTTCAGAAGCTTTTAGGCTGCATGGGAGCTTTACGTTGTCGGCATCCTGCTTGTTTGAGTCCCTACTCAACACTTAACATAGAAGTTGCATCATGTAATACTTGCTTTGAATAGGCTCATGCTGATCCATGACAGCGCATGGACCAGCACGTGGATCCTCTTCCTGCGTTGAGATCAACAAAGGGCAAATGCTCCCAACTGACCAGAATACAGAATTTTGTGACAAATCTTGTAGAGTTATCAGTATTTTCCATCTTCTCTAGAAGCCATCATAAAACAAACTTAAGACTGGTTCAGGGGTTATTTCAGAGGTTTTCTGTCTTCTTCTCCCTCTGAAACACATCTGTCGTGAAGCAGATCATGGGGGGTTTTGATAACATGTTTTCCCAATGAGCCGTGTAAGAGTGACAGCTGGACGAGCATCCATTTGAGATGACAGGAGGAGTTCCAGGTTGGCAAACTGGACTTTCCCTGTTCCCAACTTGTCTGCAGTCAGGATGGAAGCAGGAATTTGGTGCTGTGGCACCCCATCCTGTTTGTCATGTCAGTTGCTGGTCTTGGGCAGGTTAAAACCACTGGGAACTCTCAGCCCTCCCTGCTGTAAAACAGGTTGAAGTCTTGTGGTTTTGAAGCTTGCTCTCCGGGCTTCTTCAGAAAGCTGCAGAAAAACTGGTGGTGTTTCCAGGTATCTTTCCTGTAGTCCTGACCTTCTTCAGTGTTTTCAGAATTTGAAACTCAAAGTATTTCATACTTCTGGTGAATTTATGGCTCCTCAGTGTAGTGGGGTAATTGACAATGAGTTAAGTCCTAGTCACAGCCCGTGGCTGCTCAAATCCTACCTCATGCATGACCTATAATTCTCACTAATTGAGTTTGAATTTGTGACTGCTTCAGCTTGTTGCCAGGTGTGCTGGCTGCGTTCAGCCTTGCTCTGTGGCCATCAGAGAAGAGCCCTAGCCTCACAGCAGGCTGGGAGGCAGGTCACGGGGTCTTGCCCTGCTGCCACCTGCCTTTGCTGTGCCAGGACACTGCTCCGCTGCACCCTGGGTGGAGGACAGCTTCATCCACAAAAATGCTGTACTTTTGTGGGGAAAGTGCTGTGGCAACTGTGTAGGCAAAAGCAATTTTCCCAGTGGAGCATTGGCTTATATCTGGCTGTGGACAGTGGTCCTCCTCTGAGCAAACTGGTTCTCCCTGTTACTTTGTGGGATCTTTGATCTTTCAGAGTTTGCACTGGCTGCAAGCGTGAGCTGCATAACCAGCTGGTACTTCATAAAGTGACCTGAAGTGGTTGGTATGGCCGAGGACCTCGGTACGTGCATTCACCTCAGGGAGAATGGTCAGCCTGGATCTTCCCTGGCTCTATGGGGGGGAGCTCAGAGCCTTGAATGCTGTGCTTTATTCCCTGTTGTCAGCTTGTGAGTAGCTGACTGTTCTGGATTACTATTTCTGATATTAATATGCAGCTGTGGAAAAAGCATATGAACTTATGCCCATCTTTCACCATGGGTGTGCACTTTAAAACATGGTACAAGCTAACCAAGATCTGCCTTAAAAGAAGAGGGGGTGACCTCCAGAAGGCCAGCAGTGAGAAGCTGAGTGAAGGAGCTGTGTGCTGAGGAGGGGATGGATTCCTATATGGCTGTTTCACATGAAAGAATGTCCCAGTCTGGGAAACCTGCCAGTAAAATGTAAAATTAAAGCTCTGTTTTGGAGGCTGATCCATGCAGATAAGCGTCTGTGACTGTTAAGTAATAACTACAAGAGGAGCAGTGATAAAGGCGGCATGCTTGAGGACAGGAATTCACAGGTTCCTTCATGCTTAACCCCATTTGGAGGTTTTTTCCTGCATTAGAGATTAATAGTTCAGATGTTCTTGTGTTTTCTACTTCCCTGATTTTGAGCAATATGGCAAAGCCACTGGAGATCTTAACATCTGTCATGCAGAAATGTGACAGGTCCTTGCCTACTTTGTAAAGAAAACAGGAGAGGTTATGTGGCACTGCTGTGAACACGGGGGTGATCCAGGCATGCCTCTTGGGATTTATAGCAGTCACTCTGGTGTCCTGGTTTTGCTGAGGACCACTGTGCACAATCGCCTTTGCTGTTCAAAGTGCTTGATGTTGTGTGCAAACAGCACCTGGATCATCACAGCATCCCTCTCACCGAGGGATTGTCCTCACTGACATGATGCTAGGACGTTGCAGTAGGCTGTGTGCCCACTGAGCACTGGGAGGGCTGAATGTCCTGGTGGGCATGGGTCATGCGCAGGTGAGGCCAAGTACCCCCTGGGAATACCCTCAGCAGTAACCAAGGAGCCTGCTCTGCTTATGCTTACATGGTGCTTCTCCACATCATCTGAAATCTTCAGAGGCTCTTCATATTTAGGTGCTAGAACAAACACAATTATAAAAATTGCCAAGAAAACCCCAAAACAATGAAGGGGAGGGAGTGAAAACTGCAGAATGTGAACTAGACTCTTGTAGCTGTGGGAAGCTAAAGGGGGAGGAGAAATGGCAAGAAAGAGAAAGTAATGAGCAGTGAAATTACGAAAAATTGAACACCACTTTGAATATGTCAGAAGCTAAAAGAGTCCTAAAAGCACAGTCATCTGCTGAGGTCTGGAATTGGAGAAATGTCATATGTTTTTTTTCTGCAAGAAAAGCTAGAAGATGGTACCAGTTACAGCAGCAGCATAATGCTCTCTGTTGTAGCAGTAGCTTGGGAAATTACCCAACAGCAGCTACTACAGCAGTACATTTCAAAGTTTGCTGTTCTGGCTAACTTGCGTCCAGGGATTTTAAAAGGCCTGACTGAGCAGCGCTCTCTGGGCCATAAATGCTAATTTAAAAATAATTTTTTTAAAAAAAGTATGCATAATGAGTTAGACTTAAAAAAAAAAGTTGTGTATTACTCATAAGCGAGTAGGCCAATTTCAAGTTTAACTGGGCAAATTAAACTAGGCTACCCACGGTCTGATGTTTGCTTCCAGTAAAATAGCGTAGTAGCTGATATGGATCGGATTGGTCCTGATTTAAGGGGGTATTAATTGTAATAATCAGTCTCTACAGGTTTTTTAAAAACTGTTCTTTTCTAACATAGTATGATTTTCTGGTGTTGCTATAATCTTACTTGATAAAGGTAAAACTGTTGGTAAGTCTAGCATGTTTAATGCACTGAAGTTGTGCAACAAGTCATGGGAATAAATAGATGGGATGATTCAGTGTGTCACACACGCACTGTTGGAGCGAGTCCAGAGGAGGGAGGACAGTGAAGATGATCAGAGGGATGGAGTACCTCTCCTGTGAAGACAGGCTGAGAGATTTGGGATTGTTCAGCCTGGAGAAGAGGAGGCTCCAGGGAGACCTGATTGCTGCCTTTCAGTACTAGAAGGGAGCTTGTATGAAAGCTGGGGACAGACTTTTTAGCTGGGCCTGTGGCAGTAGAACAAGGGGGACTGGCTTTCAACTGAAAGAGGGTAGATTTAGATTAGATATTAGGAAAAATTTCTTTACTGTGAGGGTGGTGTGGCACTGGGACATGTTGTCCAGAGAAGCTGTGCCTGCCCTATCCCTGGAAATGTTCAAGGCCAAATTGGATAGTGCTTTGTGCAGCGTGATCTAGTGGAAGCTGTCTTTGTGGTGGGATTGGAACTAGATGATCTTTAAGGTCCCTTGAAACCTAAGACATTCTGTGATTCAGTGCATAAAGGAAAACCTGGCTAAATAAAAGGTCACAGTGTGACAACAAAAGGAGCCCCATTTCTGGTAGTGTAGTAGTCTCAGATGGGAATTATTTTTTTGGCTCAGTGCTAATCAAGAGGCAGAAATTGGTCTCTTCTCCCTATTAACAAGTGATAGGATGAGAGGAAATGCCTTCAAGTTGCGCCAGGGGAAGTTTAGATTGGATATTACAAAAGAGTTACCAAGCATTAGAACAAGTTGCCCAGGGAAGTAGCTGAGTCCCCAACCCTGGAAGGTATTTAAAAGACATGTTGCTATGGCACTTAGGGATATGGTTTAGTGGTGGACTTGACAGTGCTAAGTTTATGGTTGGATTTGATGATTTTGAAGGTCATTTCCAGCCTAAATGATTTAGTGGTGGACTTGGCAGAGCTAGATTTGCATTGGACACAATGATCTTAAAGGTCATTTGCAGCCTAAATGGTTCTCTTCATTCTAAGATTGCAGGTCTCCTGGGAAAAAAAGCACAAAGTTAATTTGGATTATGGTTGTGGGCGACACAGAATCTGGGCGAATAGAGGCAAGTTAGTGGTGACCTTGGGGTTGCGTGTATGCTGGGTGAGACAACAAGGAGTTGTGTGACAGTCCTAAAGCAGTCACCTACTCTCAGAGCAGGTGGGAGGGTTGGCAGCGTGTGTGGTGGCCTGGGAGCAAGGGCTCTTACAGCAGCACGGTGGTTCACTGTAAACAGAACCCCAGCTGAAAACAGAACCCCAGCTGGGCACGGTGGCCAGAAAGTAAATGCGGCACTTGGACACAAACATGGCAATCCTGAGCAGGGGCAGGGAGGGCGTTATCTCGGTGCAAGGTGCTGCTCCCGCCAGTGTGCTGCACAGGAATGTTGCTGATAAGTTGGAGGGAGCTCAGGGAGGACCAAGAGAGGGGAGGGCTGCAAAATGTGCTGCACAGTAAAACGCGGAGCTTCATGTGTAAAGTAAACACAGTGTTTCTTTCTTTTTTTTATTCCCCCTTTGTTTGGAGCTATGCAGTAGTTTAACCAGAACTGAAGGAAGCAAGGTGACCTTCCTTGGCAGGAGGTCAGACTGTGTCATCACAGTGTTTCTCTCACTCTGTAAGTCTCCACGGGGCAGGAGTGGGAAAGGAAAAGTCATTTTATCTTCAGAGACAAATGTATGCATCTCTTTCTGCTGAATGATTGGGGGATGTGGGTGTTCTAACTCTAGGTGTCCTGTCTACCTGGCTTCCAAAACAGGTGGTTGTTCTGACTGAGAGCATCCACCTTTCCTGTGACAGTGCAGGCCCCACAGCTAACCAGCTCTGGGACAGCACCTATCTCTTCTTGTCTTTTAACATTTTCCTGCTCCCCAAGCTTTCTCCCTCTTCAGCTGCTGTACTGCAGACTTTGCAGAAAAGACTTTTTCTTCTCTGAGAAGGGCAGGTAGGCCCAGATTGCAGCACTGGCTGGTGCATGGGTACAGGACTGGAGAGCTTTCCTCTTGCTCCAGAGAGCGCAGACAAGGGACTCAGCCTGCCAAAATAATGAGCCCTTCTTTGACGTTATTATTGCTTTCCTTCTGAATGGCTGTGGTAATTCTGAAAGAAAATGTGTCTTGTTTTGGACAGCCTGTAAAGGCTTGAAAGTGCATGTGTTTGCATGTGTCTAGTTGTGCTTACGCTGAGGCTTTGCTTTCAGACCACTGTAGGAGTATTAAGTAATACTCCTTGATACAGGCTTGATAAATGTCTTTCAGGCTGCACATTGGCATGTGAGAAGTTGGATTGGAAAAACGAATCATTTGTCCCCTGGCACAAAGAGGAGCCAGAGAGGTTGGGAATGGCATTCTTTCTTGCTGTAAATAGGGCAGAAATGCAGACCAGACTTCCATGGTGTTCAGGCCCATACAAGCGTGTGTGGAATAAGAAAATTCCTGTTTTCAGGGGTTTGTGACATTAGAACATGAATTTAGGAATGCCCTGAGCCCAGTCATGGTGGGGATGGGCTCTTCCACCAGTTTTCCTGACAGAAGATCAGCTGCAGAGGCCCCTTCGTCAGCACTGCAAGTATGCAGCATAACAGAGCATGTCATTGGGCAGTGGACATGGAAGGGGCTGTCACAGGGGATTTGGGAGAAGCAGCTGTGAAATCTGTCTCATCTGATGGGGTGCCTGAGAGCAGACAGTTTGTGTGCCTTGGAGAAAGTCTTAAGATGAATGTAATGAAGAGATGAGCAGCACTCTAATTTATTCCTTTTCTCAAGCTGGGATGCTCTTAAGCTTAGTGGCCCTTCCAAAAATCTAAATTAAACCCATTCCAAATTATTATCACTTGCCATATCTATATTTTCTCTTCAGCACCACCCCATGATGGGAGAGGGAGGGAAGTGTTACTGTTTTGGAGCTCGCTGTCCTTAAACATCATTAAATGATTGATGATTCTGTGATTCTATGAAGTGCCTCCTGGCTCTTGTGTTGAGCAGAGGGAGAGGCATTTTCACTACAGCAACCTTGCGTGCCAGAAGGGTGGTGGTGGCTCAGCTCTGGCTGCTGCAAAGGACAGGAAGATAGAGAGCATGATTTGTGCAATCTTGGTGGAGCCCAAAAGGGTGCCGTAGGCACTTACCTGTTTGTCAGAGGTGTCCAGAGCACAGGGAAAGCTCCATCTGCAGGGTTGTAGTACGCTGTAGTCTGTTCCCAGATGGAGACTGGCATATGTTATGTTTGTAGGCAGATCCTGGTTCAATGCCCTAATCTGCATTCCTCTTTCTTGTCCTTCTGTCCCCAAAGACCTGCTCTGAGGTAGTGGTGCTCTGTGTTCCCATAATGTATCACACCCATCAGTCTTAAATTCCATGTGCAGTTGGAAATCCCATGTGTGTTTTTAATGGGCTCCGTGAAGCATACTTCAGATTCTCCATGCCTCAGGTTGCTCTGTGGTGTCTCACGCTCTTCACCTGACCTGCAGCTGAACTGCTCTTCCCTCCCCAGTGCAGGAACGGGTTTCCACCCATGTGCACATGTGGATGCTGTGGTGTGTGGTGGCGACTCTTAGTGCCGGAAGGGAGCCTGATCTGCTGCCTGCATCCTGGCCTGGGGGGGAAAACTGCGGTTCCTGGGGGAGCAAGGTTGTCATTTCTCAGCCACTCATATTTCTCCTCCCTTCCTTCATTCTTTTTCAGAACATGAGTGAGAACTTGAAGGACTGTTTGATCCAGACCCAGGCTTCCTTAGGGGAGATGGTAACGATAAAAACAGAGGCCTGCTCTCCACACCGGGACCAGGAGTATGGACAGCCTTGGTATGTGGCCGAGCTTCAGTCTGATGTACTCTAACCCCTTTTCTCCACCTCCCTCCCGGCTTAAAGGTGGTTTTGAGGAATATACTTGAGCTTTTTGAAGTTATTAAAGCCCTTCCTTGTGAAGTCTGCATTGACGTGTTTGTCAGGGGTGATCACCTACTCATGTGCACCTACTCTAGCTGAAGCCATTACCTGCTGTGGGCTTTAGCCTTAAGGATCTGAGATACCAGCTTTTGGCAGGTTGCATGGCAAGTTTAGTTATTTCTCTGCTACAGCTGTGGGACTAAAGGAGTTGATCAGGCCCCATTGCTTCAGCGTCTCTCTGTGTGCAGTCCCAGCATCTTGCTAGGTTAACATCACATCATCCTTCTGTTGTTCCCTCCTCAGCTCTGGAAGGCCTGACCCGCAGTCCATGGAGATGGAACACAAGAAACTGAAAGGGAAACGGGATGTAATCATGACCAAGAGCTTTCAGCAAGTGGATTTCTGGTGTAAGTGTCTTGTGAGTGAGGGAAAAGCACCACTGCTGCTTGTGTAGACTTTGGTCTTTCCCTGTCAGTTTGGGGCAGGAAGCAGGGGGAAAAAAAAAGCCAGGGACAAATTTGCATTCTCACCTGAAAAGACTGGCATGGTTGGTAGGGAAATTGTTGCACAAAAGCAGCTTGTACATGAAGGGTCTAGGCAGAAGTAGGGAAGTAGGGGGGAAGCAAGCTGGGAACATGAAGATGCATGTTGGAAAACCCTGGGAGTCTGGAAAACCCAAAGACTTGAATTCAGAAACTGCAAAGGGAACTTTGAGCAGATGAAAAGTCTTTCCCTCATATTCTGGAAAGAAAACTGGTGCCGTTTGTGTTGGCATACCTACGATTATCAACTGGTAGACCTGCATCCCTGTCTGGACACAGGACAGGTGCCTGGGATGCTGTCTCTCTCCCAAGCACAGAATGAAGTCTATATGAGGAGGGTATTTGTTTTCAGGGATGTTTGTTTTAGCTCCCCCTCTGGTGTGTGGGGAATCAAACCTTCTGGCTGGAGGACTTGCTGCTAACCAGGGATGTGCAGGGAGCCCTCAGCCTCTGTCTCTGCAGGCAGTGACAGGGCCTTTCCATGTGTGTTTGGCCATCAGTGGCAGATATTGCAGGGCACCAGGGCTCACGCAGGTGCAGGTGTTGGTTGGGGCAGAGCCCTCGTTGAGAGGCGTGGCAGAACAAGGGAGCAGCCAGGGAAGCATCTGTGTGTGTGTAGGCCGGAGTTTGGGGAAGGGGCTCAGCTGGGGGGGAGAACAGGGAGCTGAGTCCTGAGTGCTGTGCATCCTGCGTGAGCCTGTACGTCATGTGCATCATGTCTGCCCGACCTAACCCCTGTTTCCTTCTCATCTGCAGTCTGTGAGTCCTGCCAGGAGTACTTCGTGGATGAGTGTCCAAACCATGGCCCCCCAGTGTTTGTGTCTGACACCCCAGTGCCCGTTGGCATTCCTGACCGGGCAGCACTGACCATCCCGCCTGGAATGGAGGTGGTTAAAGAGCCCAGTGGGGAGAACGACGTGCGCTGTATGAACGAGGTGATCCCCAAAGGTCACATCTTTGGGCCGTATGAGGGGCAGATCTCTAGCCAGGACAGGTCTGCAGGATTCTTCTCGTGGCTGGTGAGTGACAAGTTTCCCCAACTGAGTGACACCTCAGCCATGCAGCTCAGAGCTGGGGCAGTCACGGGCTCGTGGAGCCAAACCTTAGTCATCTTCCCCCTTCTCTGAAGGTCTTCTGCTGGCCACATGGGCACTACGTCAGCATTGGCCTGCCATAAATAATAGCAGCTTAAGGGTATAGATAGATGATCTAGAGATTGCAGAGCTCTCTCATGGGCCTCTAGCACTCCCTCCCAGCCTAGTAACTCCTCTCCAAGCATAGTAACAGAGGTCATGGGGAGCCAGACTGCCCTGTAAATCTTCCTGTATCTCCTTATAATGGAGGTGTCTCTGCTTTGATTTTCGTACAATAATAGAGCAGAGGGAGTGGCCAAGGGGCCAGAAAAGAGATCCAGTCCATCAGGAACTGATCTATCTGCAGATTCCAGCACCAAAACTTTTTTCCCCTCATACTACAGGATTTAGTTAGCATATGAGATAAAGACGTCACTGGATCAACACATGTTAATGATTATGAAAATTGCAATGTGGGACTTGAGTTATTATTGGGGAAAAAATTGACAGGTGCTGATATGAAATGCTCCTCACACTTTTGTGTGTGTAAGATAAATGTGTGTCTCAGCCCTGTCCTGAAAAGGAAGTTAATCTTTTATATCCCAGGATTGTTAATGATTTTGTCTGCTTCATCCACAGTTCTGTTACAGATATTTGTACATAGAAAAATGCCTCTCAGTCAGTTCAGAGTAGCCCCTACACACTTGCCCAGGTCAGCAGCCTGTAACACCGGAAGCGCTGAGATTCACAGCATAGAGTTTCACACCATGACTTAAGGCTAGAACTGAAGCAGTGATTTGAGATTCATAGACCCTTCTCCTGCCTGGATCAGCTGGTTGATGTGCTGCATCCATTCTCTTGTTCCACAGATCGTTGATAAGAACAACCGCTACAAATCCATTGATGGAACAGATGAAACCAAAGCAAACTGGATGAGGTGAGTCCAGTTCTCTTCTGCCTTCCCTTTTGGGGCTCTGTCTTCCAGAGAGAGGCCATCAAATACTCCTTATTGGTTTTTTGTGTTGGAAAACCAAACCAAAACGTCACCACCCATTTTGCAAATGATGTGCTTGTGCTCTTTCAGTGTTTTATTGTGATGAGTACTTTTGGTGTCGGATTCAAAGAAAGGGTCTAAAACAAGGCAAGGATTTGTATATGGAGGATGGCTATTTCCTGGAATGAGGATAAATGTTAGAGATGATCCTATTCATCTGCTTACAAGCACTGACAGTTCTCATTCCATTTTTTTATTCTTTTTTTTTTATGTTATGTTCAAATATTTGCTAAATGCTTTGCATTACCCCCAAGGTAACATTTGATTCTGTTTGGGGTTTTTTTGTCTCTACTCATTTGACAGATACTAAAAGAGGTGCCTTTTTTTTGTTTTCTTTCTGGGCTTCATTTGAACCAGCTGTCCGTGCTGGCTGTCGTTTGGCAGTGTCAGCTGTCCTGTGCGAGGAGAAGGGCGAGCTGGGCGACTGAAGGCAGAGCTGACGCGTGTGCTTGCGCTCCCTCTGCCGGCCCCGCGCCTCAGCAGAGCAGCCGGCGCTGCGGCTGGCTGTGGGAACTGCAAACTGTGGGTTTGGGAACTGAAGCAGCAGGGGACCGTGTGTGACCATGGTGCAGTGTTTCAGGTATTGGTGTATATCTGCAAAACATAGGTCACTGAGGCTCGTACGTGTGTGAGTCACCAGAACGGGGCATTGCTGCACAGTGAGGCCCGTCAGACCAGTCCTGCTTCCGCAGTGAATTTTGGAAGCGATTATTGTCAAGAAGGCTTCTGCTACAAGAGTAAAGCAGCGTGGGATTACCTGGTTTGTTGGCCTGGATGTCTAGGATTTTCAGTTGTCACTCATTAAGGGAATAAAAAGCAGGAAGTACAGGTAAATGCAAGATTCACCTAACTGGTCATATCTGGTTGCACCACTTTTGGCCATTTCAGTCTTCACATGGATAGCAGCTGTTCTGACATTTATGTTCATAAAGTTCAGCAAAGGATTTAATTTTTACATAATGATTCCAGCTGTTACAGTTGTTCACTACTGGATGAGATAAAATACTAGACCTGGGCTGAGGCTGGAGTCATCACTTCAAAAAGAAGCAGTGGTAGAGTAAAGAGATAGGTAGGCAGACATACATATATATATATATATGTGTATCTCCAGAAGTAAAGAATGCGAAGTTCAAAACTCAGAGTGAGAATTTTCTGCGTAGGTCTGAATCTTTGTGATCTGCATGACAGTGAAGCTGGGGCAAAACACAGTCTTGGAAAGCAAAAATTCTATGATGAGCTCTTCTTCCTACTGCTGTGAACATAAGCTTGATGTCTGGATTTAAATGGGTGCTACTCATGGTCCTAACACCAAAGAACAGGATTTTCTTGCCTAAACTTGTATTTGCCATGGTTCAGTCTCAGAATGAGTGTGGTCTGGGCCATTCTGTACAGCCTTGAAAGGCACAGAGGCTATGGCTTTGTGGAAAGGGGATGTTTGCAGCCCTTCATGGGAGGGGTGTGTCAAAGGGCCTGTGCAGGCTGTACCAGTCTTACTGACCTTCCTGACCTACTCTTGAAAAGTGCTTCTAACAGTAGTATTATGTAGAGTCTGACTGACAGTTCAAGTGGCAACAGAGGTCCTCAAAAAGCTTTGATTTTGTTAGCATCTTTCAGACTGAGATGTGCTCAATATTCTGTGCTAGAACATCACCTGACACTGAGATTACACACAGAAACCACACCTGACTTCCAGGACGCTGTAGACAGCGCTCTTTTTGTTTTTCAGATGGTGCTCTTTGCTATCACTCACAGATGGAGTGCTTTGCAAAGCAGATCTACTCACCTTCTGAGTAGGTGGGTATGGCATGGGGAGGGCAGCTTGGGCTGACTCCTCTTTCTTCCTGTAGATCTAGCTATTGTTTTTGTTGTTTGAATACCACATCTGAGTCCATTTTCATGTTGCCTGAGGACAATATGTGTACTGCAGCACTTGCTGGTTTAGTTTCAAGTGCCTGTTTACCCAAGGCAGTGGATGACAGGGAGGAAGGAGTAGGAAGTGCAGCAGATGGCATGGCAATGGTAACATCCTCTTGGCCTTTCCCTCATCAGTCAGTCAGTCAAGACAAACTCCTGATGCTGGGAGCATGTTCTCCTGAGCTGGCTGCTGGCACAGGGCTAATGCATTCTTCTTCTCTGTCCAGAGTAAAGCGCTGCTGCTTGCAATACTTTATGAACCTCCATGACTTCAACATGTGCGAACATCTTCCTCTGTTCTTATTTTTCTGGGGACTGATTACCACGGATCGCAGCAAACCTCAAGCGAAACTAATGCTTTCTTGAACACAAACCGTAAATTGCTGCTGATGGCAGTTCTGGGGGCTTCTGAAGGGTTGCAGAGAACCAACCATTTTCCTGGTTACTTCTGAGGGAATTCTCTAATTCAGTTGTTGGTGTCCTCTAAAAGTAATGGACCTGACAAAAAAATGAAAGTAATTCAGAAAGTTCAGGAAAGTCCATCCTTCTGTGCATGTATCTCTTGGCCCAGAACGAGATGTAGGAGAGAACATACCATCAAACTGGTGGTGCCTAACTGAACTGTTGAAGTGTAGTGCTTTGTGTTTGGGGTTTCCAGGCTATTTTGAGCATTTATAGTCTGTAGCCCTTCTTACATGTGAGTACCTGAATTCTTAGGGTTTTGTCACAGTTTAAATTCATCCTTTGCCCTAGCCAGTGTGAAAGGCTGAAGCAAGACTTTCTCACTTCTTTCTTCTTTGCCTTCCTTTCTGCCCCCTTTCCTCTCCAAACTTGGTAACAGAGGTCATGGGGAGCCAGACTGTCCTGGAAATCTTCCTGAATCTCCTTGTAATGGAGGTGTCTCTGATTTGATTTTCATACAATAATAGAGCTTGGAAGGGAGCTCTGGTCAAGTGTTCCAACAGCCTGCTTAAAGCAGGACTAACTTCGACTAGTAGGTCTTTTAAGTACTGAGCTGCTGTTTCAATTTTACAGGACCTTTTAAAAATAAGCATTTAAAAACAGTCAGGGTTACTGTGACTGCCCTTGTGTTCAGGGTGAGTAAAAGACACCAGCCTATGAATGTCATTTTGTTGAACTTCATAAACTGATTTCTGCTACCTTTCAGCAAGTGGAGCAAATGTTCTTATTGATTACAGAGTCAAATTTATGCAGAGTTGAGGGATCCTAAAGTACTGTGGGACTGTGATCCTTGCCAAAAAAAACCAAACCAAAAACTACTGCAAAGCCCTGGGAAAAATTACATGCTTGTTTCTTAGAGGCCAAGAAAAGTGGAGTTGATTGATATTTTTGTGGGGTGATCATTAGGTGCCCACTGTTCAATGTGTCTTGCACTTTCAGATTGACCTGGGCTGAGGTGTGAATTCACAGCCTCACAGCTGGGGCTGCTCTGGAGCTTGCTAAAACCCTCATGGCATCACCAGAGAGGTACTTGTAAACATCAGTGACTGCGTCTAGGGACATACTGCGTGCTAGAGGAGAAAAAGATCCCTGTGATAGTAATACTGTCTGCATTTTTATAAGGAGGAGGTCAATGTGCCTGCTAGGAACCTAACATTAATTGAATTTGTGATTAAAACTGGCCAGAGCTCATTACTCAATGTGTGGCAAGTGTGCTATTGGAATATGAAGTTAGATTGTTTTGACCCAAGTTGTACTGGAGCACGAGTGGAGACACTGAAATCTGAATATCCAGGCCTATCGTAAGCTGTCCTAAGTGCACTTGATGGGATATCCTGTCTGGGGAGAGCAAAAAGGGCTCTAATTCCCCATCAGTGCAGCTTTGCTGGTGGCAGCAGCTGTGAGTTCAGCAGAGAAGAGGGGGCACCAGTTTTTGTGACCCTGCGGCTCCAGAGAGAGCTGTTCTGTTCTGCAAACTCACCCCTACCCAGGGCTACTTTGCAGAATACTGTTACTCCCTTTCGCCAGAGCAGCTCGTCAGCGGAGGTTTGTTGCCACCTCACGGAGGCACTGATGACACTGTGCAGTCACGTGTACCTAACGAGAATATACACCAAGCCCTGTTTTGCTGAATGTGATAAAAGTCAAGCTGTAAATGTTCCCTTGCTCAGTGTTTTGTGTAGCCTTTTCCCTTCTTGTGTTCAGCTGGGAGAACTCCTTTTTCCTTTTAAGTTTGGTGAAGTTTTTTGCTGGGGTTTTTTGAGGTTCAGGGTAGCAGGTGCTTTGCTGGCTCTCCATCATTTCATTACCATCTTCTCTAAACACTCCTTTCCCTCTGTAAATGAAGCTCCACCAAGACAGTATCTCAAGCATTCGTTTTGTGTTTGTTCCCGTGAAATGCATCTGTGCACTTAGGTCCCAGCTGTCCCTGATGTGGCCTGGATTTGAGCAGCTTCTCCCACTGGTTTTCCGGCTGTAACCGAACTGATGCTTGCCCTGATGGCAGGCAGCAGAGTCAGCGAGATTGATTAAAAACAGTGTTAGTGGCACTAAGAAGAAACTAGAATGGCAAGGGTCAGCGCCTTTCTGTAGGTTCAGACAGTCTCTTTTCTCCTTCCTTACTGAATAGATCTCCTACCTTCTTTTTTTGTCCCAATAAAAAAACATAGTTAGGACTAATGTTTTGTTTCTTTTTATAGTTTTCTTTGACCGTGGCTGGAAAAATTAACACACACCCCCTTTGGACAAAACAGCTTATTCTCAGGATGGCTGCCTCCTCTTCTCAATGGGCTGAGGCTACAATTTGTTCATTTGAAGCACCAGAAACTGGGTGCAGGCTCATGTCGGTGGTAGTGATGGAAAGCTTAGCCAGGAAAAACAAGTGGGTGGCCTCATTCCTTTTGAGAACAATGGGAAATGGCAGCCATTTCTGGGTGAAACAAGAGCTTGCTGTGAAGCAGACAAATGCTGGATGTGGAGTACCCCAATGCTGAAAAAAAGATCTTTCCCTAGGGAAAGCGAGTTGCAGAAATTGCTCACCACTCTAGTCAAAACCTCCCTACCCTAAAAAAAAATCCAATTTGATGTAGCCTCTTTATGACATCCTGCAAGTTGTAACGCAAAGGGTGGTGTAAAAGTTTCTATTGCATATTGTGCCAGGTAGAACAATAAGATATGTTTCAGGCCTCTAAATTTCCTCTAAGTTTCGAGCACTGTCACATTAGAAGCTAATTCACCGCTGTGATTGCGAGTTCTCACACTTTTTTCTGTGCACAAACTGTGGCAAGTGATGTGAGGCTGAACTGGAATTCTCATACATAAGTCAGGGCATCAGCCGATGTGTAAAATTTAATTTTAACTTTAAAGCTGAGAGGGTTCCTTCACACTAGCATTGCTTGGTATTTTTTTTCTTAAGCTTGAAAATTGCCTTTTAAAAACAAAATGGCTGCCTTTTCCTGGTGCAGTTGAGGAAAACTGAGAGGTTGTTGTGGGTCGGGGGAGCTGCATCCCACCAAACTCCTCTGCCCCAGTACTGCACTGGCCAAGTGGTTGGGTGCAGGGGACTGCTTTGCGCTGATTTCCTTTTACCCAATTATGCTTTGCGGGATGTTCAACCCAAGGAACATGGCTGAACGAAAGAGGAAGCCCAAGTTTTCCAAGGAAGAACTGGACATTCTGGTCACTGAGGTGACCCGAAATGAAGCCATGCTGTTTGGGAGGGAGACAATGCGTCTATCCCATGCTGCCAGGGACAAGATCTGGGAAGGCATAGCCAGGCAGATCACATCAGTCAGCCAGGTCCCCAGGTCTGTGAAGGACATTAAACACAGATGGGACGACATGAAGAGAAGGACCAAGGACAAACTGGCATTCATGCAGAGGTCCCTCTCCAGCCCCAGCAGCGCGGGGCGGCCCTCGGCCATCGTCCTGACCGCCCGTGAGAGAGCCATCGAGTCGGCACTGCATTCATCGCACCAGAGGCGCGGCTTCCGGAGAGCGGATCTGGACGTGGTTGACAGCCTGTCAACGAGCTGTAAGTATCACTGCCTTAACACCTCTTTGTCTTATGCTTGCATATCTCGGTGACACCAGAAGAGCATTGTGTGTTGTGTGAGATGCTGGGTTGCCTGACAAGACAGGTCCTTCTGCTGTGATTGGTTTCAAGACAACATGCTCTGATGGTTGGGGAGTGTTGAGATGGATTGTTTTTAAGTTAAGATCATCTCTACCTGTTTATCTAGTTCTTTTCCATACTGTCTTCTGAGGGTAGATAATGGATTATAAGTATGAATTAATCCTACAAGTGAGGGAGCATCTGTAGCTGAGGTATGACTGCCTCCAGTTTATGGAAAAAGTGCTTGAAAATGATTAGGAGATTTTCACCCTCATAAAACAGCAATGCCTCCAAACTGAGATTCATCTGCCAGCCAGCAATGGATCACTTCCAAGAGTGCTTTGGGGGTCTCAGTGATCACTAGTGTTCATTGCTGACGTTGGGCCACTAATGATTTCTCCGTAGTGGTCTGAAGGATCAGCATAAATGCTGTGAAAAAGGTAGACAATAATGACTCCTTCTTCGCTGGTTTTAAAGAAACTGCTGGCCCTGCTTTTAAAGTTAATCTTCTTACAACACAATTCTCAGACACCTTCCAGTGCTAAACCACAAGCTGCTTTGTGCAGGTTCTTTCCATGGTTCTGTACAGATGCTTTTCTTTTGTGGACGTGCAGCTTCTTGTTTGTGAGCTTTTAGGGGTACAAAGGAGAGAAGGAGGGGATAACTTCTTGGGGAGTGAGTCAACTAACACCTCATGGGTGGCACTGTCCTACCACACTAGGTCTGATCTCATATCTAAGAATATGGGAAAGCAAGTCAAAAATCTGCCAGGACTGACAAGGTGGGAATTGGTCACTCTTTGCATCTATCTTGGAAGCCAGTTGCATTATTTCAGAGGTAAAAAGAGTACAGGTTATGCAAGGAAATAGTGGGCAGCTGCACCAAGTGAAACCTTGTCTCTTCTTACTCTTCACATGCTTGTACCTGTGAACTGGCACATCACTAGATATTTATCAGACTAATGAGAATTTTCCCATGGCATTCTGCTTTAGTTCTGATTTTGCATCAAGTGTATTTCCCTGATTAGCATAGGGTCCTCTTGCTGCTATGCCTGGCTGCCTGGTTGTCTTAGTGATGCCAAGCCACATAGTGGCTTTGCAGAACACACTTTGAGAGCAGCAAATGCAACATCTATGCTCTTGTCAGTGCAGAGGATGTAAGAAATGACAGGGGAGCAGGATTTTTGCATGAGAAATCTGTGTCCCTCCAAAATATTTGTGCTAGCTACTTACGGGTTTGGGGAAGACGAGTCATTGCTACTGTCTGAAATGGATTTATATTCTAGTAATGGACAATGCTGTGTACAGAATACCACAATAGCTTGGGTTCACCCACTCTTCAGGATTCTTACGGCTAATCTTGTCACCCAGATGCTAACATTGCAGCACTTGCATGTTGAGTTACGCGTCAGAAGCTACAGGCTTGTCTGAACTGGCAGACTGGGGGGAGGGGAAAAGCCTTTTTCTGTGTTCTTTGAGATATCCTGAAACAGAAGCCAGTGTTGAGAGGGATTTCACATTAATAATTCATGCTTCCTCTTCTGTTTAAGCTGATGAAGATGAAGAGATGCCAGGCACTTCTAAGGAACACCACTTCGCTTCGCTGCAGAGGGCTGGTGCAGGTGTCAGTCAGTTCTCCGGGCCCTCCTTCCTCCGCACTTCTTCCTCATCAGAGCCCTTGGAAGCTGCCAGCCAAAGGCAGGAACTGCAGTGTCCATCCCCACGCACCACCTCGGCCTGCAGACCCCCGCACCCCCGCACCAGGAGCCCGCCCCTCTCCAGCTTCGATCGCCAGCTTCTCCATTCCCACACACAGCAAACAGACCTGTTCAGGCAGTTCTGCCAGGAGCTGGTGGCCATTCATAGGGACATGGCAGATAGCATGCATGCTGTCAGTCAGAGCATGGCTGACCTCACCAGCCAGGTTGGCCAGATGTGTCAGACACTGGCAGAAATACGTGATGGGGTCCAGGCTTTCCACAGGATACAAGATCCTAGTGTCATGCCAGGGTCCTGTCTGCAAGCAGCTTGCTCTGAACAGCCCCCTGAGCCCAGTGCAGAGTCCAGCCAAAACTCTCTAAAACAGATGACTCCTGCATGGGCCACCAGGTCACGAAAAAGAAAACATACTTTTTAGTCTGTGTCATATAAAGTAAAGAAGGATGCCCCTTTCTGAGCTGCTGCATGTTCACATGGCTTCTCCATGTGTATCAGTATTCTGTGGGGAAGGTCAGCAGCTGACCCAACCCATCCATCCCCTTGCTGGCTAACAGAGCAGTATGAATATGGCAGCTAATCGTAGGACTGGCCCTCTGCAATGGCAACGAGGAATCTCAAGTACTGTAGAGCTTGGAATGTAGGACATCTTTGGGTTCATAGAGATTAGGAGTTTTCACTGGCTTCCCCATGCTTTAAATGCTCTATAAACTAAGAGATGCAATAGAAATCATTATCTGGATCTCTTCCCATGCCTGTGAAATATTATTTACTGAGACAGAGATCCCTTTACAATCAGCTCACGAATTTACCCTACTACTGCATTCCCATCATCTTCCTGAATGTTAGCATATGCAGTATGTGCAGAAATACAGCCTTATGACTAAAAACTCTTATTGATTGTTGCTTTTATCTTTCATTCAGCAATAGTGGGCTGTTCCGGGGCTTACTGTGACTTATAGGTTTGGGAAGAGGAGTGTAAAAGCAGAACTTGTGCAGGGAAGGGAAGAAGACACAATTCTGAGGACAGGTCTCAGCACTGTAGGGTTTTAGTCTGCTGAAAAGGGCTGCTATGGCATAGGCCTGGATCCTGCAATGCCACATGCACTTGTGTTAAAGAGTTTAACCTTTGTTTGCTCCAATCTGAAACCTCTACTTCACTTTTACAATTGCAGTTAAAGTACAATTATTTCATCATATGACAACATTTAAAGAGAATTGTATCGTATAATTTTCTTGCATGTTGTCAAACCTTCAGTTTTGAACCACCCCACCCCTTCAAAATGTGAGAGCCTGCACAGAAAAAAGAAAATATGTAGGGCCTGCTTCTGACCTCAAGCCAGTTTGGTTTTGTTTCACTGTAGTTCTGTCAGCTTCAGTACAGTTACTTTGAACTTAGTTTTATTATGGTGGGATCTGTACTGTGTTCTCCTATCATGAAGAGTTTACAGTCTAAATTCTTAGCTACATAGGTTAAAATCTTAGACATGTTGGCTTTGTACTGCTTTCTTTCCCCATAGAGATGCAAGAAAGAACTTTGTTACAACATTTGAATTGCTCTAGAGCTGTGTGAGGTTCCCATGTACAATGCTGATTCTGGAACTAGGCTTTAATAGTGTCACCTCAGGTGGTAATAATGTATGTGGTAGCTCTTTTATAACATGTCTGTTTTCTCGTTAATTTGCACATCTGCATCTCGCATGCTGCCCCCATCTCTGGAAAAACCTGGACCGTTATCATGGTGATCTTCATCAGGGAAGAGGGCCAAGGTGTTAACCACACAGCACACCGTGCTCTCCAGGCTGTCCTATTGTATTTGGAGGTTGGTTGCAGGAAACTGTTTCAGTTAATATGAGTGTGCATTATCATGCCATGGCTGGGCTACAGACTTGGCAAAAAAGTTACAGAAACTTCCGTGGAATTGAACATAGGCAGCGCGGTGTAGCAGAAGGGTGGTTTATGTGATCTTCAAGGGTCATCTTTACTCTGTCTGGCTTCTCCTTTGAAAGAATAGTGCACTAGCTTCTTTCCTGAAAAGTTCATTGTATATCTGTTGTGTCAGGCATTCCTGGCATGCTTTCCCTTTTTTTTTTTTTTTCAAGATGTTCTGTAATTCTAATTCAAGTAATTTATTTTCAGTGGTGCAGTAAAAGATTGCTCAGGAAAGTAGTGGTCTGGCAAGGAAAAAAAGCCTCCTTTCTGAGGAATGACCGAACTGGTTTCATGCAGGGGACATTCCTTACAGTGCTGGTGCCAGACCGGGGCAGAACTTGCTCACCTTCCACTGAGGATGTCCTTTTACTTCTGTTGAAACATTTCTGTTCTGCAAAGATCGCAGTCTCTCTTCAGATGAAGGGGAGATTGGGAAATCTGGCAGAAGTGGGTTTAATTTATGAATCAGAGAGAGTTGAAGAAAGGGTGGTATGTGTTAAAGGCTTTCCGAGTCAATATAGTGCTGCTGCTATATATTAATAATAGTATTTTATATTTTTATAATATTTGGTCTCTACTGATGTCCTCCCATGAATATACTGGTAAGATTAGCTCCTCTGATGTTGTTGAGGGGGATCCCTTCTGGGAACCCTCAGGTCTGCAAAGGCGGAGACTCCTGCAGGTGCTGGGCACTGGAAGGAGCGTCATTGCTGCCATCAGTTTGCCCACACAGGTGTGTTTAGGGAGAGAATCCTGGTGCAGGATGTGCAGCCCTTAGTGCAAACCCCCAAAGGCTGGGCACTGGTCAGGAGAAAGGACCTTTTTCTATAAACTGCCTGATGTCTCCCCTAGTTTCCTCTGTGGACTATTACAGATTGGCCCAGATCTGGGGACATATCTCCTGCCCTGTGTAGACTCCTCGGTGGAGAGGCTTTTCTGTACTGGCTCGCAAAGGATATTTCTTCCTGCACCTATCATGTTAACTGGCTGTTGAAGTAAGTGTCTGTGTCAAAGCAAACTGCTGTGCTCAACCCCAGTATCTCCATGTCTTGTACATGCTGAAAAAATTCTCTCTTTAAAAGTATTTTTGTTAAGAATGCAATAAATATATAACACTTTTAACACAGCTGCTGTTGAGTCATTTGTTTCTCTCTACAATTTTTGCCTGAGCTGGTAACAGGCCTGTCACAGATGTGGGTCTCCTGGAGACACTTGGCATCAGAGCACTGAGGCAGGGTTTACATGTATGGCATCCCATGGCATCAGCCTGGGCTGGCGGCTGCTCTCTTGCACGGGATCTCCTGCCCTGGCTCTGTACCTGATGTTGGTTTGGGAAAGGCCAGTGACCTTTTCCCTGTGGTGCTCTGCCTTGGTAGAGCGTCACCGGAGCACCCCCGAGGCCAGACAGAGGGTGAGCAATGGAGGGGGCAGCAGGGAGGCATGGGGCAAGTCCAGGGGGATAGTGGAGAGGAGAAGGGGAGAAGCCTGAGCCTCCCTCCAGCTGCAGAAGTCTTCTCCCTCTTCACTATCTCTTCTGGATCCTCACCAGACACTCTGTTCCCCTCCTGGGGAGGAATGATCCCAGCTGCCAAAAAATACCTTGACATTTTTCTGGGTATGTTCACTTGGCCATCCCAAAACTTGGGAATTAGGTGTCCTGAGTGGGCTGTGGCTTAGGAAAAATGAAACTATTTTTATTTGCTGCTAGCTAGGGAGTCTGTGGAAGAGGTGGTCCTGCAGAGAAAGGAGCTGTGCCTCTGACAGCTGTGGGGTTGATCCAAGCCCCACCAGCTGCAGGTGGGTCAGAAGTGATCTCCATTGGTGCAGTGTCTGGTCCTGAGTAGCCTGGTCAGGATCTGTGGTGTTCTGGAGGCTGGCCTGTCCCAGGGACTAGACAGGACACAAAATGATGGATTTGTGGCTGGTGGCAATGCCTCTCTGCAGGACCAGGTGCAGCTGAGGGTGCAAGAGCAGTATGACTCTGCTCCTCTGGGGATCACGGTCCTTTGGGAAACCTGCTCTGCAAGCACGGCCTTGCCCATCAGTGTGCATTGCTTGGGTCAGCCTAACCATGCTTGTCCTGGGTGTCCAAACCATGGTAGCCTCCTTGCTTCAATCCAAATGGAGCATTTGGCATTGGGGTGGGGACTGGGCACTTTGCAGCCTTTGCAGGAAGGGTTGGGTTGTTCTGAGCACTTTGGCCTTGGGATGTGTGTCAGTGAAGGCAGATCATGCAGTCTCTCCTCAGCTGGTAGTTTGTGCCCCTGGTTCACCAAGCTGGCTGCCCTTTTGTGGAATGACTCTCTCCATCCTTGGAAAGCATCTGCCCCTCAGCTGTGGTGTGCAGCGGCACTAAGTGTCTCAGACCAACAGTTGGAATGTGGGGCTTATGCAGTCCTTTGTAACCTGTGTCTTTTGTGCCTCTGGGGAAACTCGAGCCTGGGGCTGGGCAGCACTGCTTCAAAATCGGTTCATTTGTGTGGTTTCATTTACCTTACCTCAGGGAAGTATCACAGATGGAAAGCTTCCTCTCCAGGAGCATAAACCACTTGCTAGCTGTGCACAGCTGTGAAGAAACATGTTTGTGACTGGATTGTGCCAGAACTCTCTGTTGAGGGCTCCTGATGAAACCGGCAGTGCCGGTGGCTGCAGGAGGCTGGATTAGCAGCCAGGGAGCATTTGCTGTGGGGTTGCAGCAGTGCTGCAGCTCATGCCCTCCAGCCTGCACTCTCCTCCCAGCACCCTGCTGCTCCAGGAGGCAGCCAGAGCCACAGGATGTGGGCAGCAGAGCTGAAGGATACTCGGGCAGAAGTGTGGAGGGCTGTAGAGGCAGAAGCAGAGCAGTAAACAGGAAAAGCTCATGCTCATGCCTAACAAAATACTTCATAATAAAAGTGAGCCCTGGTGGGAATAGTTAACAAGGCTCTTCCCTTCCCATTCGAAGCTGTATTTTCTACATCTCACTGTTTGCTGGAAACGTACCCAACCACCCTGCCACTGCTCCATGAATTCCTCGGTGCCACTGGCTGTGGACAGTCATGTATGTTGTGTTAAGGATCTCTGAGTGACTTTAGGTTAGTAAATCTTCACGGGGGCAGCCCGATCCTGTCGCTGTTCTGCTGTGAACGGTGGGATGCAGAGCTGGGTCACTCCTGAGCTGGTACTAGGAAGCATCCTGACATTTTGCTTGGACTGGAGAGAGCATCCTCTAGGATCTCCTGTGCTTCAGGGCATCAGACTGACCGCAGCATATTGGTCTGTCTCAAGGGTTGTGTATCTCCTGGCTGGCTGAAGGCCTGATACACCTTTTGGGGAGTGATCACTAACACCCAAAAGCAGCAGCCTGGCAGCTGTGTGCTACTGCAGGACCTCCTTCCCACCACACTGGTCCAGGTCTCTCTTCTTTCTCAAATACACAAACTGGTACTTTAAAAGTTCCTTTGTTTTGTGATCAGAAGTAGATAAGGGTTAATAAAAGCCGATTTTGGCAGTACTAGAGTCTGCTGTTTAAATAATTACTGAAGATGGCAGGGAATCCTGGGTAGCACACATTAGGAAAAATACAACTGCTTGCAGGCACATGCACAATTGCTTAACATTAAAACCAGAATTGCTTGAGCCTCAGGCAGTCTGAGACACTGCCACTGCAGACTTGTTTTCTGTGTTTTGTGGGAAGTTTCACCAAGTTTGTGACTTACGTGTGTGGGTTAGTGTGATCACATGCAGGTAGTCTTGTGTCTTTATCTGTCCATTCACATGGCTAGAGAAGGTAGAATATTCAAAAAATTTGACAGATTTCTTAAGCCAAAGAAATACCTGTATATACATTAGGGAACTTGGGCCAGGACTAGCAGCAGCAGATGTCAGAGGAGCCATATGCTCCTCTGCAGCCTCCTTGCCTTTGTTGAGGTTGCTGGAGCTGGGAGTGCTGGATAACAGAGGCAAATGGTGTAAGAGAAAAAATAAGCTTTAGCTATGGACTGTTCAGGTCTGCTTTGGGGTCTGCGCATGCCAGGACGGGGCCTCCTTCCTGGGTAAATGGTGTAAGCTCATGCTGGTGGCAGCTGGAACCAGTATTACCAAGCCTTTTTCATGTCTTCTAGTAGGAACAAGAGGATTGTGAGAGCAAATAATATGACCCTAGTGATAGATCTCTGTCTTAGCAAGTTGCACAGAGGGCCAGTTGCTTGGAGTGGGAATAAATACATTTCTTCTGAGCTGAAATGTAGCTGTTTTAAATCAGGAAAATGAATCCCATGCCCTGAAAGTGACCTTTCTGTCAGCACTACTAGGAGATCCCCACAATGTGGTGCTGGGGTTTCCAGTTGCAGTGCTGTATTGTATTTTTGTCACACCCTGCTGAACTCCAAAGTGCAAAACCTTCCAATACTGGCATGTCCTTGGACAACCAGCACATACTCCCATGCACTTTAGGTATCCATGTTTCTGTCCTTCGAATCTCAATTCTGCTTGTCTGGGAGGAGAGAAGCAAGCAAATCTGTTACCAACTAAAAAGGAAGGCAGTGTCTTGGGGAAACAGACAGGCAGAGGAACCCTGTCATATTCCAGATATTCCTGAGAACAAGAGAGGAAGCCCTGGGTGATGGGGAGTCCACAAGTCCTTGTTTCTATCACTAGGCAAAGATATTTCTGCCTGGGAGAGTCTGTGTCACCCTTGCTGGCAGACATCCCTTCAGGCTGGATGTGCATTTCTGTCATCCCTTCCCCAGCAAGAAACGGCCCCACTGGCTTAGTGTTCCCTGGGTGTCCATGCTCGTTTGCACACCATTGCTTGTAACTCCATGCTTTCCAGCCTGGCTGTGTTGATGGCTCTCTCTGAAGGTCATTCTGGCTTCTTCATGGTTGTCATTCAGATGCAAGGGGGAGCACAGGAGAGGTTTGTGCTTCACACCTGCCTTGTCTCCTCGCCCTCAGGTACGTCATCATCTCCCGGGAGGAGAGGGAGCAAAACTTGATGGCCTTTCAGCACAGTGAGAGGATTTACTTCCGTGCCTGCCGTGACATCCACCCTGGAGAGAAGCTGCGGGTCTGGTACAGTGAGGACTACATGAAGCGGTTGCATAGTATGTCCCAGGAAACCATCAACAGAAATTTCACAAGTGGTGAGTCCCTTCCCTTTCCATCCTCTCTCCTGATCCCCTTGGGCTGCTCCACAGTTGGGCCAAGTGTGGTGGGTGAAGTAGGTTTTGCACAGGCTGTGTGAGGAGAGCTGCATTTCTAGAAGCAGAGCACCTCTGGGTGATGGCCCCCAGCTCTGCCTGGCATAGATGGATGGGTGTACAAGGAGAATAAGATAACCACAGTCACGGAGATCATGAAAGAAAGATTTGTGCTGTGATGTGTCATGCCGCGTGTTGTGTTGTGCCATGTTGTGTGTGTATGTGCTGCAAGGGCCTGATGCAATGCCCAGGGATCACAG
This sequence comes from Struthidea cinerea, assembly GCA_013397865.1. Lineage (NCBI taxonomy): Eukaryota > Metazoa > Chordata > Aves > Passeriformes > Corcoracidae > Struthidea > Struthidea cinerea. The sequence continues at coordinate 1,352,795 of VZTI01005534.1, forward strand.
AGCGCCCCTGTCACAAGACTTTCTGGCCTGAAGATTGCCAAGCTGATGATCCTACAAGACAGCATTAGGTTTTTCCTCTGAACATGCTGCTTTCTCTGGCTCCTGTGAGCAGCCTGTCTGAGGGAGCTCTGGCTGGTTTTGTGTGCATATGAAAGAGATTTCCTTGGTGTGTTTGTCCATTTTCCTCGTTTAATTTATCTCCTCTTTCTTCAGAAAGATAATTTGGGATCAGCGCGACATCAGCTAGAGACTCCTTAGTCTCACAACCTTAGAATGTGTGTACAACATACAGGAGGCTTTGTTCTTGTCAGACTGATTCTTCCTTGGATAAAAATTGTTATCTTATCTAAAGAGTAGCAATGTTGAAACAAACGCAGCAGTCCTTTGGGCCCACATATTGTCAGCAATATAGGAAGCTTTAGAGGAAAGCAAAAATTCTTCATGCATCTGTTCATCTGTACAATGCTGATACTTGAAGTTAATTAGGAGCATTTCTTTCCAGGCTAGATGGAGAATGGCAGGGCCTCCGAGGGGCAGCCACACTAAATATAACTTTGTAATTACAATTCCTGAGTATGTTATTACACAGCTGCTGTTGCTGCCTTGACTTGGTAAAAGGTGTCTCCTCTTCAGTCATGGGGTGGACAAGATGTCCTGAAAAAGCTGGTTATCTCTGTCACCTTAGGGTTGTTATGCACTTGCAGTGTTACATCTTGGTGGCTGTACTTGGGCAATTCCCACTTCTGAATTAGCATGGGTATGAATTTGTGTTTTTATGTTAATGAACATCAGTGAGTGATTAGGTATAGGCTGCAGTGATTTTGCTGCAATAACATGCACACATTAGTCACCCAGATGGCTTAGTGCTTTCTGAAAGTACAGCAAGAGATAGTCTGTGCCCTCGGGGCACCAAGGCTATGAGCTGTTGCCCTGCCATGCAGACATGCCTTTAGTCATGGTTTTTCGTGGTGTCATGGTTTGTGGGAGCTGAAACGGTAGCTCACAGCCTGCTCTGTGCTACAAGTGTGGTGAAGATCTGCCTCAGGACTCTCCAGAACCTGCCACAGCCTAATGCACCCTCAGGTAGAAACTCATGTGGCTGCAGAGACCATTCCGGAAACCCCCTGACATCTCTGTGAGCTCATCCTGCCGCAAGCTGGGCTCAGCCTGCCGTCACAAAAGGGGCGCAGAGATGTTGTTAAAGTGGAGCATCACCTGGGCCAATGCTAGACTTGCGAGAGACATCGAAGCCTCAGCTGGGAGGGGACTGGGAGGTAGTCAGGAAGCAGCACAAAAATCTGTTGAGTCACTTTCTACTTAAAAGATTTCAAATCCCTGCAGATGAGTCTGTCGAATGAAGTGGCACACTTTACTACCTCACAGAAAAATAACATGGCTCCTGGGTTTTGTTTCTGTTGATAGTTTCTGACCCGCCTCATCATTGGAGTTGAGACCAATAATATGAGGGATCGTCTTGTGATTTCTAGCTTTTCCATAGGGCTGAAGCATTCCGCTGGTTGGGGGAAAAATCACCGAGAAAGAAGAACCGGTTCCCTAAATCCCTACCTCTCACAGTAGTTGCTGTAGTCCATAACAGGGGAAATACTAAGAGAGAGACTGAAAGCTTTGTCCATAGAAATTCTCATCAATGTGTTGAAAATGAGATCTGTTGTTATGGATTCACTAAAGAAGTGGCTGGGTTTCCCAGCCAGCATCCAAACCCAATGCAAAATCCCATCCATTCAGGCCAGCCCTTTTTACAGTGCCTTACTCTAACTGTTTCGAGTCTTGCATCTTTTCTGCATTCTTAGCATTGCTCTCCTTAGAGAGGGAATGGTAGCTTTTGCTCCATAACTCTTATGAAAGCATGAATACACTTTAAGCAAACAAAACCAAAAATCAGCATAAAGCAGCGTCTTGTTTGGGAAGCCATCAATGCTTGAAGTTATTTACAAGATAGAAGAGTGATGGAAATTGAGCCAAACCTATCGTCTTTTGAATTTCCAGGTAAGGAAATCTGGCTATTCCCTTTATTTTAAGCAATTAATAATTTGTATGAGGTTGCTTTTAATATTTTTTTTTGATTACTGAATGGCCATGCTCTCAGACTCCACCAGGACAAGCTAAATGTCCCATCCTTGGAGGGCATTCACCCATTGTAGCTCAGTTGACAATGTGTACCTTAGGTTTTAAGTGTGCAAGTTGTTTTTACTGTTTTGCCTTTGCATTTCTGGAGCAGCCTCCAAACTGAACGAGAGTAAAGGGGCTTGCAAACTTTGTGCCATGGCGTGCACAGACTCTGGGGTTGTCATGAAATGGTGTAAATCTCTCGCTGCACTGCTGGACGCTTGATACCTTTTACCAAGTCAAAACAGGCACAGGACTTCCAGCCAGCCGAAACGGCACTTAGGCTCTGGGTATAGTTTCCACCATGATCAGTCATCCACCTCATAGTCCTCTTCCAACGCAGGTTGGTTATACCTTTAGGTTAAACAAGCTGCCTGTAGTTTCTCTGCTCTTTGAAGTGTGTGGGTTCTACTCTGCTGTGGCTACCCAGGACTGTCTCTGTTTTTGCAGACATGCCCATTAGCAGGGCTTCTCCTCTTGCAAGCCTCGGTTTCCACTGAGTTGTGTCAGTTCCCTGGCTTGTAACGTAACATGCAGACCTGCAGGGATTCAGTCTGCCTTTTTGTTCTTTTTTGTTTGAGTTTTAGATTGAGGGATGTTGCTCGGTTCCCAGTGATAATCCCCACCCCTCATTTTCCATTCTAGGAGACAAAATGTTACAGAACGAAAAGTCAGAAAAGAATGTAGAAAATCAAGAGGATGCAAGGGCAGCACTCCAGTTCACCACCTTAAAGCAGGGGAAGAGCCCCTACAAGCGCAGCTGTGATGAGGGGGAATCCCACCCCCAAACAAAGAAGAAAAAGATTGACCTCATCTTCAAAGATGTCCTGGAGGCTTCTTTGGAGTCTGCCAAGTTTGAAGAGAACCAGTTAGCAACAAGTACACCACTTTCCCTCAGAAGAGCATCTAAATACCAAGCTGAAGACATCTTTGAGCAGTGTGGCAGTGCTGTGCAGCACGGCTCTCTGAGCCTCAGCAGAAACCAGAGCGAGAGGGAATGGAAGGTCCCTCACAGTTCCTCTTTCATCTCAGCCAAGGAGATGAGCATCCTTGAAGACGAGGAAGAAGAGCCCTTATCACTTAAAGCAGACAGCCCAACTGAGCTGTCACTGGCCTCTGCACAAGGCAACTCCCATGAAATCCCCACCACATCCTTCTGCCCCAACTGTATCCGGCTGAAGAAGAAAATCCGGGAGCTGCAGGCTGAGTTAGACATGCTGAGATCTGGGAAGTTACCTGAGCCATCCGTGTTACCGCCCCAGGTACCCGAGCTCCAAGAGTTCTCAGACCCCACAGGTAAGCCTTGCCGAGTTAGAGCGTTCTCCAAACCCTGCCTAAGGAGAGTAGTGAGATGCCTGTTTCCTGTGTACTCATCTAAAGCATTTTGCTCTGAGTATTCAGGTGAACCTGTGCTTCCATGGAAGGTTCTTTGTCAGGTTTTGTGACTGGGTGGGCCAGGAGCTGATGCTGTGGGTACAGTGGAAAACACTGTCTGGGAAAGACTCTGTATGACAATTTGCTCTATTTGTTGCCATTGTAATTGATAATGCACTGCCAATAAAAAAGACATTCCATTGCAGACAGTTTGTTTGCTGTATTTTTGATGCATTCTCTTTCAGCGGAAGCCCCTCCACAATGCCTCACATGCTACCAAGAAAGTATGAATGACTCTATGGTAATGCTGAAATGTGCTCTCTTTGTGTACGAAATTATGTCCTGCTGTGTCCCTTGTTGGAAATCTCTCTCTGTTTCCTTCACTGCCTTAACACAACCACGTGTCCCTTTCTGAAGATGCATTTCATTTCCTCCAGGAACATGCTGTCAAGCAGCCAGGAGCCTTCAGTAAAAGGAATATTTGGGTCACACAGTCTATTGTTCAAGTGGCCAGGATGTAGTGTCCTTTCTTTCTGTTCATTGTGGCATGTTGGAGACAAAGATTTTATGCAGAAATGTTGATTTCTTTTCCTTTCTAAGTCACAATTCAAATTCTATCCATAATGTATTGTGGGCAGGAGAGGAGAGGTCGTGGTCAGCTCTTTGGGCAATGCTCTACTGTCATCAGTAGGATGCTTCTCTAGCTCAGCAACTTTGTAAATACCATGTTTTTTTCCTTTTTTCTATTTTTTTTTTACAGCTTCAGAAAGCATCATCTCAGTTCCCACCATCATGGAGGACGATGACCAAGAGGTGGATTCTGCTGATGAATCAGTTTCCAATGACATGATTGCTGCTACAGATGAGCCTTCCAAGATGTCTTCTGCGACGGGCCGGAGGATACGGCGGTTCAAGCAAGAGTGGCTTAAAAAGTTTTGGTTTCTGCGGTACTCCCCAACATTGAATGAGATGTGGTGCCATGTCTGTAGGCAGTACACAGTGCAATCCTCACGGACTTCAGCCTTCATCATTGGCTCTAAGCAGTTCAAGATACACACAATAAAGCTTCACAGCCAGAGCAACCTCCACAAGAAGTGCCTGCAGCTTTACAAGCTCAGGATGCACCCAGAGAAGACAGAAGAGATGTGCCGAAATATGACCCTGCTCTTCAATACAGCCTACCACCTGGCCCTGGAAGGCAGGCCCTACTACGACTTTCGGCCTCTGGCAGAACTACTTAGAAAGTGTGAGCTCAAGGTGGTGGATCAGTACATGAATGAAGGAGACTGCCAGATCTTAATTCACCATATCGCCCGGGCTCTCCGAGAGGACCTGGTTGAACGCATCCGGCAGTCTCCCTTCCTCAGCATCATTCTGGATGGGCAGAGTGACGACTTGCTCGCAGATACGGTTGCGGTCTATGTGCAGTACACGAGCAGCGATGGGCCTCCAGCAACTGAATTCCTGTCTCTTCAGGAACTGGGCTTTTCTACAACAGACAGTTACCTCCAAGCATTAGATCGGGCTTTTTCCAGCCTGGGAATACGATTGCAGGATGAGAAGCCAACTATTGGCTTGGGAGTTGATGGTGCTAACATTACCGCCAGCCTGAGAGCCAACTTGTTCATGACAATCAGAAAGACCTTGCCCTGGCTTCTCTGCCTTCCCTTTATGGTGCACAGGCCCCACTTGGAAATTTTGGATGCTATCAGTGGGAAGGAACTACCATGTCTGGAGGAGCTAGAAAACAATTTGAAGCAACTGCTCAGTTTCTATCGTTATTCTCCCCGACTCATGTGCGAGTTAAGGGTCACTGCTGCCACTCTGTGTGAGGAGACCGAGTTCCTGGGGGACATTCGAGCAGTGAAGTGGATCATTGGAGAGCAGAATGTGCTCAATGCTCTCATCAAGGATTACCTTGAGGTTGTGGCCCATCTCAAAGATGTCAGTGGCCAGACCCAAAGGGCAGATGCTTCTGCCATTGCCTTGGCCCTCCTGCAGTTCCTGATGGACTACCAGTCGATTAAACTCATCTACTTCCTGCTGGATGTGATTGCTGTGCTTTCACGCCTTGCCTACGTCTTCCAAGGGGAGTACCTTCTTGTGTCGCAGGTGGACGATAAGATAGAGGAGGCCATCCAGGAGATCAGCCGGCTAGCAGACTCCCCTGGGGAGTACTTGCAGGAGTTTGAGGAAAACTTCCGTGAAAGCTTTAATGGCATTGCTGTGAAAAATCTACGGGTGGCTGAAGCCAAATTCCAGTCGATCAGAGAAAAGATCTGCCAGAAGACCCAGGTGATCCTAGCCCAAAGGTTTGATTCCCGCAGCCGGACATTTGTGAAGGCCTGTCAGGTATTTGACCTTGCAGCTTGGCCCAGAAGCACTGATGAGCTCATGAGCTATGGGAAGGAGGATATGGTACAAATATTTGAACACCTGGAGACAGTCCCATCATTTTCCAGAGAGGTTTGCAGAGAGGGGATGGACACCCGAGGGAGTCTGCTGATGGAGTGGCGAGAACTCAAGGTGGATTATTATACCAAAAATGGTTTTAAAGACTTGCTCAGTCACATTTGTAAATACAAACAGAGATTTCCCCTCCTAAATAAAATAGTTCAGATCCTCAAAGTCCTTCCCACCTCTTCGGCCTGCTGTGAGAAGGGGCGCACCGCTCTGCAGAGAGTGCGCAAGAACAACCGCTCTCGGCTCACGCTGGAGCAACTCAGTGACCTGTTGATGATTGCTGTTAATGGGCCGCCCATTGCCAACTTTGATTGCAAAAGGGCACTCGATAGCTGGTTTGAGGAGAAGTCAGGCAATAGTTACGCGCTCTCAGCCGAAATGCTGAGCAGGATGTCATCTCTTGATCAGAAGCCAATGTTGCAGAGCATGGACCATGGCTCTGAGTTTTACCCTGATATTTAGGAAGGAATGCCTCAGATCAGATAATTTTTTTAAACTATACTCTAAACTTTGATATATTATATAAAATATATATATTATCTATATTAAGGAAAAACCCACACTGAAAATTTAAAAGTTAAGACGATGTGCGTCTGATAGAAGCTAAGCAGAATTTTAAAGATTGAGACAATGTTTAGACATTTACTGGTGTCTCCAACCATGGCAGCTGCAATGTAGGTGGCAACATTTCATTCTTTAGAAGCATGTGCTGGGGCCATACTCTACATGTTCAAACCCAACAACCTATAAGCTAGACACCGGGTCTTTGTCAGCCTCATCCTCCCGGCGGTTTCCTTTGTATGTGTGTTGTCGGTTTGCTGGGTTGTTTTTTGTTTAGTTTTGTTTTGTTTTGGGGTTGTTTGTTTGTTTGTTTGTTTGTTTGTTTTCCCCTCAGTTTCAATCTCTGCCTCTCTTTCCCTTGTTCAGCCCAGTTATTGAGCCATTTGAGCCTTTTGTTGGCAACCAGCAGATTTCTGATTCCCAACAGAGCATCCCGCGTGTTTATGTTGCCCCCAGCTCCATCCGGTTCTCTTCAGCTGAGTGGAAGCTTTCTTCACTCAAGAGATTACTGACAGGAGAGAAGGGCTGGGGGTATGATTTTGGGTTTTTATTCTGATTTAGAAACAAATGCCTCCGCTAAACTGTGATACCCCTATCTCAGTTCTCCCTACCTTTGGGCTGTAGAGTAATACTTGGCTTTCAGCTCTTTTTATGATAACCGTAGTACCAGTCTATCACGTATAACATGATATCATGTGCAGACTATAAAATAGCAAAATAGAGAAGGCAGGGGGAAATTTTTGCATTTATATTTTTATATTGTATGAGATAAATATATATATATATATACAACTATTCATTCAAAACCAGGGCTGCTGTGGAAGCTAGACAGCCAATGAGTCAAGAGCCTCCTCTGGACGGAGATTCAAAGGCTGAAAAATTATATTCTAATTTACATTATTTATACTATGTCTTTATAATCCTAGATTGTTGTGGGGTTTTTGTTTTGTTTTGTTTTGTTTTGTTTGGAATGACTGAAAGAAAAACCTGCTGCAGTTTGGTGGCAGGAGCTATCAATGCAAGATTATCTTGGATTATATTCATGTGTGATGTCCTACAAAGGTTCACTTATTCTCTTGTGACCAAGGTAACATGTTCCACAGCACAGCAGGAAGAAGGGATGCTCTGCTTCTTCCTGCGACATATTTCTTCCTTTCTTGAAGGAATGCAGAGTCCAGCTGAAATGTGAATGGGGGACTTGCACCTTCCATCACAAAGAGGTTGTTTTGTGGGCTTGGGGCTCTTCTTTGTTTTATTCTTTTAAAGTAAAAAAGCTCCAGGCGTCCACACAATATCACTTCAGGTTAGAAAAGAGAAAAAAAACACACAAAAAAACCCCAACTAACCAACCAAAAAAACACCACGCAAACAAAAAAGGTGCAAAAACTCCACAGATGCTAGTGCCTTGCCCTGCTGATGTGGCATGGACAGCACCAACCTGACCAGACCATCGTGGGAGTGAGACGTGTTGACCAAAAGGTGTCCAAGCCAACATGTTCTCACTTCCCAGAGGGATGAGCTTTGTGCCAAGCTGTGTTGTTTGGAAACATGATGGTGGTATCAGCAACACTGAACCTTTCCCTTCTCCTGTTATCCCCCTGCCCTTGGTCTTGGTGCTAAGATATCTCTAGAACCGTTGCTGCTAGTTGATAGCTTTTCATTTATATAAATATATATATATA